>SKCR01029181.1:0-75940 GCA_019454045.1 Zanthoxylum bungeanum
CAAGAACTTTGATAACTATGGCCATTTGGGGATGGGCCAAGAAATATTTAAGAACATTCAAGTGGGCCAAGGCGAGGCGTATCTTTTACTTAGGGCATTTGAACCTTTACTAGATATTCTATGCCCAAAAAGTTATCTTACAAGTTGGCATATAGACATTTCAAAGTAATTGGTCTAATTGTCTTGAAATGCAAACTTTGTTGGGGTTGGTGCTCAGAGCGCCAATCCGGACCGTATTTATGTTTGATTCATGAATACGAATAATCCATTTTTTACATAATGTGACTTAGTTAGTGGTTACACCTCTTGTTTTTATATACGTATTCGATCTAATTACGATTAGATTGAAACTAAATCTGGTTTAGTAATATGTATATATTAGACAAAGACCCGATAATATATAATGTAGTTCGCAGTTACAAAGTAGTTTGTAATTGACATTGGGAAGTGTCACTACAAGAAATATACTATCAAATAAAGTTCCTAGTGAATATTTACTAACACAGGTCGGTTAGGTAAATCCGTTGAGACCAGTACATGTCGTATATCGAGACTTGGTTCGATGATTTATCCAATGAACCATGAGTCTTGGGAGACACATATAGATGTGTAGGTTTTTATAGTGGATAACTACTCACCGAAGATTCTTAACGGATGGTACACCAATGTCAATAAGAATCTTCTTGGGTTGAGTAGCATAGTGGTCATTCGACTTGAGATACCACTGTGGATGTATGAGACATCCTCCACACTTAGATGGCAATCATGTCACCGATCTATTTAGATCAGACCTCCGTCTGTTCGTTGGGTGTGGATCGATCCTCAGGATATCATGTGTGTGTCAAGATAGGATCCGTCAGTTCTGTGTACAAAGCATAAATAGTCCATATGTGATTAGCAATCTGTAAAATCCATGGCTGTGGTATACTTCGAAAGTAAGTTTCGAGTGTTAATTAGATATTACTAATAGATACGTCGACGGGATTATCCCTATAGAGATTTGACGTTTATATCTATATCTCTGGGATAATTCAGATACCTGTGACGGAGGGATTATACGTATGCAATGACCTCGACCTATATGATTCAGCTAGTTTATCTGTGATCGTCATAATTTACGGGTGGGTATATTATGGACACGAAATTGGATTTCGTGACGGATATGCCTGAATCTAGAGTCTCACTGATGAAATATACTTGTAGAGCTCTGGCAACTTTTGTAAATAATGGTGATTATTTATAAATCATTTAACGGTTAAACGAAAGATACATACATTAGGGGTCGAACCGTCATTCATAATTAGTATGTTTTTGTGTTTAATATTTGATATTATTAAATACACATTAATTAATTATCAAATTATGATATTTGATATATATCATTAATATATGTATTTGAGATATTTAAAGTAAATATAATACATATATTTAAGATATTTATATTAATTAATTAATTAATTATTAAATAATTAAAGTAATTAAAATATAAATATTTTACCAAATGATAATGTTGGAAATGATTAACAAGTGTATATGTTTGACTTATGCATTAAAGGAAATGGTTATCAAAATAGTTTTGATAACTTAGATATTTGTTTTAATAAGTTAAAATTGAAAATATATTTATTCCTTTAATGCTTGTGATTTTCGGCCATACCCTAGAAGTATTTAAAGTGTTAAATTTTTTCATTTGCTAACTTTTTTGTCTAAGCTTTCAAAAGAAAAACAAAACACTTCGAGAAGAAAAAATAAAGGAACAAGATTCAAATCAAGGAAATGCTAAGATTTAGTAAGTATTTCCAACCTTTCATTAGAGGGTAATTTGTTCCTTTCATCCATGGCTACAACATGTGTAGTTCTTAGGTTTTTCTACTCATTCTTGTTTATGTTTTTGATGGTTGGAAGTTTTAATGATGGGTGTTTGCAAGTATGAAACTTAAAGAAAGCTTATAAGGAGTTATCAAGCATTCTTTTGATCATTTGATGATTTCATTGTCATTCTAGAGTTGTTGGGCCACTCAATGATGACCCAGAATTATTCTAGAGTTATTTCAAAGTGGTGAGACTTTTTTGGTGTGGTAGAGACTTGATTGAAACATTGGATTTGTTTAATTTGGTGTAATTTGATCATATTAATGATTTTACAAAATTAGGGTTGATACCCTTTCCAAATTTGGGGATTTTCATATATGTATTGTGTAATGATATATATGATGTATATTAAGTTTGGTTATGATTGGATTTCATCTTGACTTTTTTTGAACAAGATTGGACTAAAATGCACAAGTTGGAAATTTACAGGGGCTCTCGACAATTTGTAAGAAATTGTGGCTTTGAGTTGTAATTTGTAATTTGATGTGTATGACATGTTAAAATCATTTTGGTACTGATTTGGAATCATTCAAAATGGTATTTGATAATTTAAGGACCAAAATGATCAAAATGCAAAGTTTTGGGGCAATTCTATAATTACTGAAAATCTAGAAAAAGTTTTCAGAATTATGTTTTTCATGTATATTTTATGTACAAATCATTTTGGTTGGGATTGAAAATCACCTAAGCTTGTTTTGAACAACTTAGAACTAAAATGATTAAAATGGAAAGTTTTGGGGCTTTACGGTAATTAAGAAGAAATATGATTTCTTGGGAAAAAATTTCAGATTTTAAGTATTGATTAATTAAAATAAATAAGTGTATTTTAATTGTTCAAGAAAAATTTTCAAAATTTTCCGCGTTCCGTTGCATTACCCGGTGATACCCCTTAAAACCCCAATAAACTTGTTCCAATTGAAAATGCCCAACAAGTTTACGCTTCATGGTAAGATGGTAAATCCACTTCAAACGGTTAAGGCCCAAATATAAGCAATATGGAGGTTTATTCCTATGGGAAAATAACCAGTCCTCTATATGTGCACATGTGTTGTCCGTCAATTCCATATCTGTACAAGTTACATACTGAGGTGGGTTTTTCCCCCATACCTCGAAAATCATAAATCACAAGCTTTTAAAATTTATTTTCTAAAACGTTTCTTAAAAACATACTTTTTCATAACTAAATGTAATAAAACCAGCTAACGCCCTAAGTGCGTAAAAATAAGTCTGACATGAAAAATACGAAATGAAAATCAAGTAAAAAGGAAAGTGTCCACTCACTGTGCTGTGGAAAATCGAGAGTGATTCACGGTGTGGGTGACCTTCTAGGATCCCGACATCAATCTAAGGTCCATACAATCTATAGTTCCATAACTCGGAATATCTTCATATGACATAAAAGAATATACAATACATGGACATAAAATCTTGCCGAAAATTGGAGATATCTATGGCATCTATGAATTTTACGGACTTAGGTTTGGAGTTATGCAAGTGCGGTAGCGGAAACTTATTTTATATTAATCGTTAGAAAATTCACTGCATGATACCCAACTTTGGAAATTCGTTACAATTAATCGGAAATGAATCTGAAGTTGAAATTTTAATATAGTGGTCCTTAATGTATCAAGTTTATGTTGGTTTTTACAGATCTTAATTCCAATTTCAGAAACTCAAGTTATAGACCGAAGTTCAGGGGCTGTCCAACTGAAAAATTGGGCACTAGGGCAGCAAGTCGCCCGACTTCAAAAATTCGGTCTGGTCTCTTAAGTCCAAAAATTCTAAATTTTGGATATGTTACTACCTTATATTTCTAGTTTATCTAGAAATTTACGCTTCATCAATCGGACATCATAAACATGACTTACAAGTAAATCTTTACAGCCTGTCCGAAATGTGACTTCACTAAAATTTACTGCCCAACATACCAATTTCACCACTCTCTTAACTTTATTTAATTTTCACAAAAGCAATTCTTATTACTCTCATCACCAGCCATTAACAAATATTATCATTTCACAAAACATACTTTTCCAACACATTCATACAAAATAAGCCAAAGACTTTAATCATTCACCTTTGAGTTATTAACTCCAAACAATTTAAAATCATAGTATAACATCTTTTAATACATGAACTTTAACAATTTATCATCAAATCAATAAAAGAAACTCCCCCCAATATGTTAAGAAATTTGGCTACATACCCATTTTTTCCACCTTGGAAATTTTTATCCAAATTTAGGCATAAACTACTCCAAATAACATCATAAACGTGTCTTGATGCCTAATTTGTACTCAATCCTTTCAACCAACAAAGCCCCAATTTTATAGGGTTTATGGGTGGGAAAATTCAAGTGAAGAATGCATGCTTATTTTCCAAAATAAGAAGAAGAAAGAAGGAGAAGAAGCTTACTTGTTCAAGAAAAACTTGAAAGTTCATCACATTTCCTCACAAATACACTTGAGAGTGAAGAAAAGTTGAAGACTTCCCTTGAAGCTCCATTCACGTTTTTTTTGGTTTGAAAGAGATGAATGAATAGTGTGCTATTTATAGACAAAGGGGCTGATTTTTTTGTGATGAAGTGAGTGGCTCAAAATTTGCCACATCACATAAATCTAGTCTATTCCCGAAATTACTGTAGCAGCCAAGGATTTCGCAATTTTGACTTATTTCTGGTTCGCATTTGGAAAAATATTCAACGCTTAAATTGTAGGTCTCGGTCTTAGCTTTCCGAAGATATAAAATTCATAAAAATCGGAGTTCGTATGAAAAAGTTACAACCCGATTACTAAAAACTGTTCGAGGTGGAACGTAAACTAAGTTTCGCGTCAAAATTTCAAGGAATCTTCCGAAAGTCCCAAATGCCATTTTATGAGCACGTACTTGCTCGAACATAATTTATATCAAGTATTATGCCTCCGAATCGTAATAATCATCAGGCTCTGGTATCGTACGAGTCGTCAGGTTCACCGGATGTTACAATTAGCAAATTTAAATTCATTATATCAAGTTCATTCACTTTCTAAAAATGATAAATACATTCATTAGATAAAGTTCATTCACCTACTAAATATACCAAATATTTAAAAGTTTCCATTAGTTAAGGTTATTCACCTATTAAATGCACTAAATGTTTCAAAGTTTCAAAGTGACATGTGGCAACATTTAAATCTTCTTTGTAATCTCCTACGAGTACCCAAATTGTGGTTGTAAACTTTTAAATCAAACACTTGTGTGAGTGGGTATACTCTCAAGGGTGGATTTTTGTAAAAGGATAAGAGGAGCCTTGGATAAAAGACGTCTATTATATAGGTTTGAGAGTGAGACCGGAAAACTCTCTGTATAAAGTGCAGATTCATTTTAATAGTGGAAAGCTTCAAGTATGGCTTGGAGTAATGGACATAAGCAGGAGTTGGCCGAACCATTATAACTCCGGTGTCAATTTCTCTATCTCTATCTCATTTACTTATTGCAATTTTTATATTATTTTTCCATATCATATATTAATCTTGTCATTATTAAATATGTTAATTGGGAAAATTAATTTCTAAGGTTAATCAGTAAAGCTACTAACTAAGTAGCTTAAAATTAAAAATTGATTTCTAAGGTTAATTATATGTCTTGTCCGGATTTCAATTCTGTCTGACCGGATGTGTAGGAACTCTGGCTGGATTTTACTGTAACCAAAAACCCAGGCTCATGCACACAGATAATGACAAATTCCATGTTAAAGTAATGAGGCAATAACCAATGCAGACAACAGGCATTAGTATTGATAACATTGAATTTAATATCAATTATATATTAAACGTAATCATAATGAAAACAAAAGTAAAACCATGCATATCTGTTTCGTGGTGGTATGTAGAGTTGTATCCCAAGTGCAAACCATACTACCATCCATTCTGATTCAGCTGTGGAATCTACGTCAGGTTACCATCCTATATACCACCAGGAACTCTAGGCCGGACTTTCTGTATGACAGATGTATGTCCGGTCGAATATATGACATTAACAATACAACTGGTTTTGAAAGTGTAGTTTAAGTTTTAAAGGCCCTCGGGTCGTACCTCAAACCTTACTCAGCTCCGACAACACTACTAAAGGTCAAGTTCATTGGTTTGGTCTTCTTCGTCGAAGGAATCAGAGGGTTACTATGTTTATGAATCTAGTAGGATTTTACTGGGCTATTGTTTTTTTATGAATACGACTCATTTTTTGCTCTTTGTGTCTCATTTCTAATGCTAGTGTTTCTATTGATAATGTTTCCTCTCTTCTTCAATCAATACCCTGTGAAAATTACAGTGTTCCTTTATAGTGCTAAGGTTGTGGTTATTATGGAAAGGATCCCATTCGATACGGAAAACACTTGTTAAAGAAAAATTTTATTTGGGAAATTGATTAAGAATGAAGGCTTTGTATTATGGAAACCAGATAAAAGGTAAAAGAAATTGAGTCTTTCTGCTATTCTAAAACTTGATAAATATCCCGCTAGACTTTAAGAACATCCGATCAAACATGATGATTTATGCCCGGCCGAACATAGATGATGTCTGGCCAGAACATCGACTATTGGATTTTTTAGGGTTTATTTCTTTTAGAGCATTAAACCTTACAACTTCCTAAAACTCTTTAGGCGCATCCTCATAAGAGACTCATCATCAGGCTATTTTATAAAAATTCATTGTCTATAGTAGCCCCCACTTTGGTAGGCATGTGCAGTGTGTGATTGTGACAAGTCTATCAAAGGCATACATGTATTTTTACTTACCTGGATCGTCTGGCAACACCTGACTTACATTTGCTCTATGCTGATGCTTGTTAATAGATGTTGATTGGCGGTTTGATAGTTGACGGACCCTCAGGTACCATGATGTTTTGATCAGTTGGAATGGGAATGCGCACTCGGGCCTCCGATGCTTCGATCGATTGAAATGGAAATGGGCATTCGGCCCCCGATGCTTCTATCAATTTGAGGTGCTTCAAACTCGAATGAGATGAGATGGACACACGAACCCTCGATGCTTCGATTATTTGAGGTGCTTCGACCTCCGCTGAGATGAAATGGTCACCCCGGCCTCCGATGCTTTGATCAATTGAGGTACTTCAACCTTTATTGAGATGAAAATGGGCACTTGGGCCCCCGATTCCTCGATCATTTGAGGTGTTTCGAACTCCGATGTGATGAAAATAGGCATCCAGGCCTTCGATGCTTTGATCTATTGCAGTGCTTTAATCTCTGCTGAGATGAAAATTGACACTCGGACCCCCGATGCTTCTATCGATTGAGGTGTTTTGACCTCCGCTGAGATGAAAATGGGCGTTCGGGCCCTTGATTTCGATCAGTTGAGGTACTTTGACCTATACTGAGATTAAAACAGGTACTCAGACCCTCGATGATTTGATCAGTTAAGGTTTTTCAACCTGTACTGAGATAAAAATGGGCATCAGACCCCGATGCTTCTATTGATTAAGGTTTTTCGGCCTCCGCTGAGACGAATATGGGCACTCGGGCCACTATGCTTCGATCAGTTAAGGTGTATGACCTTTGTTGAGATGAAAATAGGCACTCAGACATCTACCAAGTATATAAAATTAGGTTCGTCTCCTTCTTATTCACCGTGTTTACCAAAATCATCTATGAGAGCTCCAGAATTCCCTTCTTCAAAAACTATCTTTGGAATTTTCGCTCCTTATATTCTTCTAGTATAGGTATATACTGCCACTTTTAATCCCTTTCTACTTGTTTATTGGTTGATGACTGACCTTGGATCTTGTTTTCCCTTCATAGGCCAGGGCATATGAGTTCAACGTACTAGCTCGGCCTTTCCCTAACTCTAAGGAAGAAGTCAGATTTATCAGCGTATCCCAATGGTGTGAATCCATTGTGAGATCACCTGAGTTCTATGATATAGTCGTGCATCGAGCTCGTCTGAATGAGCTCAATTGGGACATGGTAAGTTTTCTTCTATCCTGCCTTTCTGACTATGTCTCTTCTATTATTTCGCTAACTCTTTTCCTTGCATCTTTTAGCTTGATATAATTTGGTGGGGACCCCTTTGGATGACCTGCCAAAGTTCATCCACTCTTCTTTCGGGAAGAGTGGTCTACGCTTGGTTCTTCTGGGTACAGACCAACGACTCTAGTATTAAGGCGAGCGGGTGTATTCTTGGCATTTGTCAAACAAACTCGCAGGATTCCAGCCTCCCCACCATTTTTTTATTCTTTAGGCTTGAATTAGAGGGGGAGGACCTATCAGTCACTCTACACGGTCTCCCGACTAGTGACTTTCTTTTTTAGGGTGATTACTAGCGATATGATCTCACTTCTCTTCTTGGCTCACTGCCACTTTCCGATCATCGATGAGCCATTCAGGTACGAATTGAAGCTTTTCTATGTTCTCTCTTTACTTTTTGACTTGACATCTCTTGTTGATGTAATCTCTGCCGTAGGTTCATGGACGTGATCATGGAACTCATCGTGCTCACCTACCTTTTGATGGTGACGATGAAGTTTTGAGCCTAATGCGAACCCATCAACATCTTGAGGTGTTTGGCGCATGGCTTATTCTTCTCAATGAGGTTTGTCTCCTACTACTACATCCACTTCGAAACCCGTTGCCCCTCCCAGTGTCATCCCAGGTTCAGTGGGTTGCTAGCTGGACCTAACTTACATGATCTGTAATGATGCCAAAATGCTTGAGGTTCGGTCTTTTTCTCTGGCACAGATACAGTCTTTGACGCTTTCACATAGGAACACCAATCATGTAAGTATTCCTAACTATTCATTTTTCTCTTTCATTGTCTTGAATAATGATCGATCTTGTGTTACAGGTCTCTGTCGACTTCGTGGATCATTATCACCACTTAATGCAAGTAGCTTAGGTTGAGCTAATTCAACAAAGTTTATCCCATCAGATACCAGCCAAGAAACGCTAGCTTCTATGGATGATTTCCTAACTTCTTTCTATGTTTCCAATTGTAGCATTCTGTTTAGGAGCTATAATGGTGGATTATGGAGCAAGAGCAACAGCAGCAATATGACATGTCGAGCCAGTGTTCTTCCTCTGTGCAGACCGCCACTAATAGATGGGAGGTTCGTACTAAAGAGACGCATTCTCGAGACATGCCACGAGAGCCTGCGCCTGAGGATGAGGAGTCCGAGGAGGAGGGAGCCGACAATGGGGAATCTTCACATAACTGTATATGTTCTTTCTTTTGTTTGTTTTGTATTGTTGTTTTGTTGTAAAAACTTATTTTGTATGGACTTCATTTATAATGGAAATACCATTTATTCATTCTTGTATTCATCATTTTTTTTTTACAATGCATCATATGGACATGAAATCAACCAATGCATCGCATGAACAAGAAATCGACGCTCTACAAGTCTTTGGCCTACATCCGACCGTACAGAGGGTGCGCCTGCTGATGAGTGGTAATTATATCACTATTTCCCACTCATTTAACCTAATATTTTGTATAGTTTCTTGAGTTTTGTGAATATTTTGATGTGTTTTGTGTTATTTTGTAGATAAATAAAGTTTCAGGACATTCTGGAGGTGATTTGGACCAAAACAGTGAAAATTGGAAAAGGGCATTTTGGTAATTTTTCGCGTCACGACGCGCAAGCCTTTGGCATCGCGACGCCTAACGTACGCCGAACAGTGCTAACATGCGTCAGGTCAACGTGTCAGAATCAGAGAAGTTTGACTTTGCTAACGTGCGTCGTGCCACGTGTCACCATCACAGCCGATCTGCTAACGTGCGTCGTGCCATATGTCATCATCCTACGGTGACAACAATCACCATTGCCACATATGCCATGTGTCACTCCACGTCATTGCCACATCATCATCCACATCACCAGTTGACCGAGTCAAAGTGCCACGTCATCATCAACCAATCACAGTGTGCCACGTGTCACAATCTTACGGTGCCGACACTCCCTTTCGCCAAGTGTCGCCACGTCACCGCCACGTCATGCCACGTCAGCAAAATATTTGAGCTCTCAGTCGCCTTGCCACGTGTCGCCTTATCTCCTTATCCAGAATCACCACGTGTCAAGCCCTCAGCATGCCACGCCAAAAGAGACTGGCTTTGGCGTCGCGAAGCTGGAGGCCTACCGGGGTCTATAATTGAGCTCGAGATTTCAGTTTTAGATGTACCTTCCTCTCTAATTTCTCTGATGTAAATAATGAGTTTTCTATCTAGTTTCTTTTAAATTTTAGTTTTGTAATTAATTTTAATTACGTTCTGTAATAATAGTAATTTACTTTCTTTACTTTTTACAGTTTTTACTATTCACCATGAGGAGGTAACTTCCCCCTGCTAGGGTGAAAGGTAATTCTTTTACTATTGCTATTTAGATTAATCTCCCTTAAATATAATATATTCACTGTTTAAAATTTGACTTAAAAAGGATACCGCCAGATTGGTCGGTTGGTAATTCATTTTAATCTGGTTTAAACCTGACTAATCAAGGATACCGCCAGATTGGTCGGTTGGTAATTAAATTTTCTTACCGCCTATATGGCAGGTTTATTTTGGTTCCACCTTTATGGATGGTTGGACTTAATTTGACTTAATCAGGTTACCGCTTATATGGACGGTTGGTAAAATAATCACAAGTTAATATATTATATTAAGGGAGATATCTAAATAGTAATTAGTAAAAGTTGATCATTTTACCTTATCATTTTATTTTATTGTAATTTACTTTTCAGCTTTTACTTTACCGCAATTACTTTTCAGCATTTTTACTTTATGTCTTTTACTTTTAAGTTCTTACTAGCCCTAGTTATGTGTTAGTTATCTAGGGTTGTGATGATTTCTAATATCACCGGTTTATAAGAGGTTATTTTATAGTTTGAGTAATTTAAAGGTTTACTTATTAAGTCTTAAGCTTAATGCTTCTTGTTGTCTGATCACCAATAAGATTGATGTGGTAAATCTAAAATAAACTTGACAAAGGAATTTTAGGTTTCAGCCTTAGACTTAATAGCCCACGATCTTCCTTGAGGATAGATAACCCTTTAATAGATTTCCTTACAGGATAGACATATACATGTCGGGCGGGGGTAGCCATAATTGGAACTTAAACTTAATGAATCCAGGTAATTTGGTTGACATAGACATATGGTTCAATTGGGTTAAACTGGGTATTTGCGTCTGACCATCGACAGAGGCTTTCGCATAATTTCGTGTTCCAGGTTAGTAAACCGATTTATTACACAAACATAAAATAATCACTTCATCTTTTAAAAGATATTAGAAAGATTCACAACCCTAGATCTTTGAGTCTTTTGTTATTTACCTTAGTATTTTCTTTTGTTTATTTTATTTATTTTAATTAAGGAAAACCACTTTCAACCAACCATCAAACAATCATTCTCTTCTCCATTTAATTAGATATTTGTAAATAAATAGATTCAACAATTAATAACAACAGTAGGAATTAAGTCCTCGTGGGATCGATATTTTTATACTACTTGAACGATACGTTCGCTTGCGTTATACGTGTGTTTACGCCGGTCAAGTTTTTGGCGCCATTGTCGGGGACTTATTTTTCTTGAGTTATTAATTTTGAAGCTATCTAATTTTACTTGTATCTAATTTTCTTTATTTTTATCTGTAATTTTTATTTCTTTCTTTTGTTTTCAGGTGATTAAAAAAATGGAACATTATTGGGAGATTGAAAGATTCCGAGCTTTACTAGAAGATACACCCCAAACCTAGGAGCAACAGTCCGGTTTTCTGAGGCCTGTTGTCCAGCCCGACAACTATCACTGGATTTCAGAATCAAGCAATACTACATTTTCTCATCAGAACGAAATGGGGAGATGTGTAATATGTGATGGTAACCACCCGAGCGATCAATGTATATACCTTTCAGAGTGGCAGAATTATTGGAATCATTCAAGGTACGAAGAACTAGCAAATTTTCCATCTTATCCACCATCTACCTACGATCTTCATCAAGAACCAGAACCATCAGAGGAAGATCAGTTGATTCATATGCTCAAAGATTGGTTCGAGAAACGGGAAGCTCAATTTGATGCACAAATTCAGAGTCAAGCGGCGTCTATACAGAGGATGACATATCAAGTTAGACAATTAACAGATAACCTGAATCACATATCTCACGGAGCAAATTCAAATACTACTGAAGAAGCCTTCGAATATCCTGAGATTCATCATGACATCATAACAGTGGATGAGGCTGAGCAGTATCAAGAATCAGAGGTATCAATTCAGGAGCCTGAACCAACAAAGTCTCAATTTGATTTTTATGACGAGGATGAAAAAGCTGAGCTATTTATACCAACTGCACCAACAAATGAGGATGAAACTTTCTATCCTCCAAATGAAGATCTTGGAGCTTCTATTGCACAAATGTTTGAAGAAGATCTACCTGAGCCAATCATTTCACTCAGATCAGAGGATGAAGACCTAAAAAGAGACATCATTTTACATCCTCAGATTGACACTTATGAAGCATGCATTTCACAGATGACAGATGAAGAATTGAATACGGAAATTTTAAAATTCATCTGTGAAGAAAAGGTGGAGTAAGAAACAAAGCAAATGTATGAGCAATTGTCAGACCAAATTGAAGATCTCAGGCATTCAGGAGAAACATCACTGTTTTGGGGAGTACAAATCAAAGATATCACCCAGAAGCTTGACAGAATGAAACTTCCATTTCAAGTCAAGCACCATACGAGACCTCCTGATTTTCTTTCTTGTAATTTTCAGCAACCACTGGATCAACAAAGATAAAAAAGGTGGCACAAGCACGAAATATGACAAAATTCGTTTTGCCACTTTACTGTTGGAAGAGACCTTTCAAAAGCAACGCTCACGGGATTGTCTTTAATCGGACATCCAAAACGACGCTGAAACCTCATTGACAGATGGATTTCAGACACGTCTGGCTGAAGACGAAAAATTTAGCGCTAGTAGGGAGGCAACCCATGCACTTTGTTGTAATTTCTATTTTTATATTTTATGTATACATGTTGTAGAGTTTTTAATTTTGTGTGTTATTTTTGTAGGGAAAAGCTCAACCAAAGCATAAGACAGAAGGAATGGTGTTTGGCAAAGATATGATATAATTCATTAGCGATGGCTGAGTAAGGAATGGATTCTTGAGACGCATCATAATGAATTTATACTAAGCAAATGGCGTATTGTGTAAACAATTCCGGTGCCTTAATTATTGCTTTGATTTGCTTTTCTGTTGTAATTATCTTTATTTTCGTAGACAGAATCCAGACTTTTTGACCTTTCACGATTTTTTTATTGTTTAGCTAACAATCATCCTTTGGAAGATACTAGTGCTATTATTACTCACCCTTTTCAGGTTCTATAAATTCAGCCTGTCATTGCACTTTTGAAGACATCCAGAGTAAAACATGGAAGCCACTTCAAGAAGACAAGTTGAAAATATATGGTGTTTACGGTACTAGTGTTGGTGTTAAACCACAATATATAGAAGCAGCACATGAATTGGGTCGAGTCTTAGATGTAAGGAAATGCACTTAGTATATGGCGGAGGCAATCTTGGACTAATGGGGATCGTTTCAAAGGCTGTACAGGAGGGAGGCAGTCACGTTTTGGGAATCATTCCAAAACCCTTGGCAGAGGCAAATCTTATTGGACCATCAAACGGAGAGGAACTGATCGTGCCAGGTATGTCTGAACGATTGGTAGAAATGATTAACCGTGCTGATGCTTTTATTGCTTTGCCAGGTGGCTTGGGCACATTGGAGGAAATTTTTATAGTGCTATCTTGGGCGAACTTGAACATACACCAGAAACCGCTTGGACTGTACAACGTTGATGGATTTTATGATTTTCTTTGTGTGTTTCTTGATGATGCCCGGAGAAATGGGTTCGTGTTAAAACCTTTAAAAGAACTCCTCTATACTGCCAGAACTGCTTCGGATCTAATTGACCAAATCTTAGCCTATGAACCACAAATTGACCCTATCCTTTCAAAGATAAATTGGTCCGAGGACGATCGTGGTAAGAGGCGTCAGATTAATCTGGATCTTAACCTTTAATTCCCTGTAGAATTTCAGTTATCCATGTATTATCTTCTAAACTCTTGTTCTAACTGTTTAAGATATTGGAGACAATGTCTCATTTAGGTTTGGGGGAGGGAATTAGTTGATCAGTACCTTGTTTTTAGTTTGTGTGGTTGTTTTTATTTTTAGTCCTAAATTTTTCGAAAAATAAATAAAAAAATTGAAAATAAAAAAATTGAAAACTTTTCAAAAATTACAAAAATATTTTGCTTTTTTTGTGTTTTTTTTTTTATTTTGACTAAAAATGTGAAATTGGTAAGAGATAACTGAGTAAGAAGTTTTTCACTCCTGAGACGTATCTTAAACCATTTTGAATCAAGTTAGTTTTGTTTATTTCATTTTGAATTATTTAATTTGTAAATTCTCCATAAAACGGACTAAAATGGATCTTCATATGCTCAGTTGGCAGGTATTATCAACATACAAAGTAACATACGGACATGAGCTAAAATTGAAAAGTTTGTAATATTCAGTGCTCTAGTTTAATTGGAGGAAGCATCTCAAAAAGTGATGGAGTAAAAAAAAAACATCTGAGAACCGAGTTAATAAATCTATAAGGGTGTTTTAACACCTAGTGCCCTAAAGCCAACTGGTTTGGGAGTCACTGGCCCAAATCTCGCTACATGGATCAAAGATGCTGCAAAAATATATATATATCTGAAGTCTGAGTAATTAAGTCCGTAGGGGTGTCTTAACACCTGGTGCCCTAAAGCCAACTGGTTTGGGAGCCACCGACCCAAAGCTCGCTACATAGACGGAATGTATTGTATATAAATAAATAAAAAATCAAAAAATCAAAGAAAAAATCAGAAAAATTATTCCATTACTACAAAAAGGTGTGAATTCCAATAAAACTTTAGGACAATAATATTACTCTCTTATCAACTGCACTTATGACTGTTGTGGGCAAAAATGAGTTGTTTAATATTTTGTTGGCTGTGTATATGGAGAGTGGTAAATATAATCGGAGAATTTACTTATTCTGTAATTTAGAAAGAAAGAAAACAACTAGTAACTTGGAGTAGAAGTTTCACCTGATTAGTCACTAACTTCTTTATTCTCTTTCTCTTGTCTTTTTGCTTTTGTGTGCATTAGTTTCACTACATTTTTACTTTTGTAAAATGTTTGTGGGTATCATTACTGTAAACCCTCACGAGACTACAACTCATCCACTAGGGACACCTAGGGATTTAAAGGCTTGTTGCATACGCTAAATGCAACCGTGATCCCTACGAAAGTGGCTTAGTTAAATTTTATTTTAAGGATGTTTATGTTAGTTTATTCTGTGTTTTGCTCGAGGACTAGCAAAATATTAGGTTTGGGGGTGTGATGAGTGGTAATTATATCACTATTTCCCACTCATTTAACCTAATATTTTGTATAGTTGTAGGCATTGTATTTTTGCATATTAGCCCGATGATGAGTCTCGTATGGAGACACTACCTCTTTAGTTGTGAAAGCCGCGGGAAACGGACGTTGGAAGGGTAAAGTTGGGAATTAGTATTTTGTCAGATTTAACTCGCTTGTTTCGCTTCGGGTTCGCTTGTTGGACCTCTGTTTTAAAACACACCAAACCCATTAAAACACATCTCACAAATTAAATAATTAAAATATTTAAAACACATCTCACAAATTAAATAATTAAAACCAATTAAAATTAAACTTAAATTAAATTAAATCACATTCACCAATTAAATTGAACTTGAAATTAAATTAAATTAAATTCCTAATTTAAATAAAACACATTCCTAATTTAATTAAATCACCTTCCTAAATTAAATAAATCATATCCTTAACTAAAAAGAACAAATCAAATCAATTCCCCTAATTAAAAGATTTCCTTATCATATACTAAATTAAAAGATATCCCCACTTAATACACAAATCATATTCCTTCTCCAACAAGGTAAACCCCCTCCCTTGGCCTATAAAAATAACCCTTCTCCACACAATTCAAACCCTGGCTGGCTGATTCACGAAAACACAAAAAAATATAACCCTTGCTTCACTCCCTTCACTGCCAGCCCACTCACGTAAAGCACCTCCCCTCACGCCATAACCACACATCAACGAGCAGCCTCTCCACAAACCATACTCACTTTCATCACGTCACAGCCACGCCTTCACTCAAACTGCCACGAACCAAACGCACTAGCACTCCAAGCCTTAGCGCCACTGCCCCTCTCACTTCACATTCATCACGTCCACAGCAGCTCACGCCACAGCCCATGCCTTCATTCAAAAGAGACGCATGAATAGCAGCACATAGAGCGACACACTGATCAGCCCCCTCAAGACCCCCTCATCACAGCCCACTTCGTTAGCCAAACTACCCCTAACCTAAACAAAACAGAACCATTTTTACGCCACCCAGCCCACTCACAAACTAGTCACACGCCACCTAGCCCACTCACAAATCTGCCACCACGCCACTGTCACCCAAATACACGTCAAAACTGTCCTAAACTACCTCACAAATCTGCCAAAAACTGCCGCACCTCGGACCCAAAACTGCCTATATTGGACCTTAAACTGCACGCCCATTCCCTCAATCGAATAGACCTCGCAAACTGCCCAAACCTGCACCCCGAAACTCCCCAAAACAGTCCCCGAAATCACCCAAAACAGTCCACTAAACGACCAAAACAGTAGCCTAAAAACAGCAGCGAAACGGAGTAAAAATAGCAGCCCGAACAGCAAAACAGCGAGGAAAGACGTTGAGTTGGTGAACCGAAGGAGTTGCGGATCATTCACCCTTCCAACGGACGTGTAACGCCCTTTCGTGAGACGACAAAAGAGGTTAGACCTGAGGGTACCTTTTTTATTTATCTTCTTTATTTTTGTTTTATTTATTTTGATATATCATTGCATGAGAGTCGTTTGAGGCATGATGTGATTGTTGGATGAGCGGGATATGTGTTCCCTTTTGTGGTATATCGGATGGAAACCCGGACGTAAATTCCATAGCCGATTCCGAATGGACGGTAGTATGGTCTGCACTCGGGATACAATGCCACGTACCACTTAAGATACACGTATCTCGTCTCATCCAAATTTGTATTTGAGCATGTTATAGTTTATAGGTTGTTTAGTTATTATTTAAAGCATGATTTAATTTACTTTTGTTATTTAATTTCAAAGTATGATTATGTTATCTTTATGCATGTTATTATTTTGATTGGTTTATGTTCATGTTTGAATAGTGATTCGTTTATTTTGATTTAATGGTTCAATATGCTCATTGTGTGATATCGTATTTGCCATTCAAAGACTTACTTTCAAGCATGCAAACTTAGAATATGATTTATTTAGCGAATGCATGTTAGATCTAAATACCCTTGAGCATGAATGTTGAATAGATTCGGTTAGTTTATTGCACAAATTATATCATCACAAGTGACATAAGTAAGAGACCATTCCGAACCCAACGGTTTGAGGTCTTCCCTTGCGAGGGGTTAGTGCGGCCTTAAATCTTTGTCCCGGTTCACACCGGGTGGCGACTCCATGTTATTTCATACTTCCCAACTAGGCCGCGAGCCTAGAACAGCGTCGCCCAGGTTCTGTTGTCTACAGTCTGGCGACTCCACTGGGGATATAGAGAATCAGCCCCGAAATCATGTCTTGTGATGTGTATAATTTGTGCTTTAATTAATCGTTTCTATAGTGAGTTGAAAGGGGTGTAATCAAAGGCATTGTTAAGTCTAGGTAATGGTTCGATGTCTTCCTTCACTCACTACCTTTTCATAAGGAAAAGCTGTGAAGACACTGAGATAATCATTATTTGTAGCTCATTGTGACAGACTAGTTTGGAAGACTCGTTGTTTATTCCTGACACCAAGCGATAAGAGCCTAAGGGGCTTGGGTACTTAAGAGAGCCTCGCTCCACCCTCCCTCTGGGGAATCTACAACGGGAAATCCATTCGACAGTCCGTCACACACCAAAACTCGTTGGCACGTACCGTAAGGTATAAAAAAGGTGCGCTCACTTGGTCGCTTGAACCCTTGAGTGGGGAGTCCTAGTTGTGGACAATCCTTCGTCAATGAGAGCCTTTGTCCGCAATCCCGAAAACCCACATGTGAACCTTAGTCGTAGAACTAGTAGAAATCATTCCTTTATGTTTATGTTTTGGACCATTGTCATTTGGATTCAGTTGGACTTGTTGTCATGAAGTATGGGCTTGTTGGGCCATTTAAACTGGGACGAGTCTGTGCTTTATGGCAATCGGGCCAAAAGTTTCTAAAATGCTGATGGGCCAACTAGTGTAAAATTCTTATGACTTATATATCCCATACATCGCACACATCTCATGCATCTCATGCATACATGCATCATGTTAACCCCCGTGTCTTAAAAGCCATCATAGATATCCGTTGGGTTAGGAAAAATAAGACTTGTCGAAGAAGAGTTTAACAAACATGGATATCGAGGAAAGGAAACCGAGGAACAGAGAAATTTACTGCAATGATAGAAAGACCATTAGGGGGCCTTCAAAAAGAGAAAAAGAAAAAAAAAAAAAAAAAAAAAAAGAAGAAAAAAATGTTGTCCTTGATAGTTAGACATAAGTCCGATGATGAAATTGACTGCTTTAGAGTGAAACTTTAGAAACGATAAACCCTTGACGTGCTTTTATCTAATGCTTTGAGTGATTGATCCATGTTAGACTCGTAAACACTCCACTATAGGTTCTTAGCGGTAAAAACCTGAGTAGTTAGCAAAATGACTAGTTGAAGAAATTGTAGGTCGGTGAATGACCGTTTGCTTAGATGTCTATCTTGATTTGCTTATGTTATAATGTGTGGTATTGTTGAAAATGAAAGAAAAGTCTCTAAAGAAAAGAATTGAACCACCTATAACTGATAAGCGTGAAGCTACCTATGGGCGAGTATTAGGACCACCATGAGGAGAAATGCTACCTTAAAGGGTAGGTGTGTTGAAAAAAAAAAAGAAAAAAAAAAGAAAAAAAAAAGAAAAAAAAAAGAGAAAAAAATGTTGTCCTTGATAGTTAGACATAAGTCCGATGATGAAATTGACTGCTTTAGAGTGAAACTTTAGAAACGATAAACCCTTGACGTGCTTTTATCTAATGCTTTGAGTGATTGATCCATGTTAGACTCGTAAACACTCCACTATAGGTTCTTAGCGGTGAAAACCTGAGTAGTTAGCAAAATGACTAGTTGAAGAAATTGTAGGTCGGTGAATGACCGTTTGCTTAGATGTCTATCTTGATTTGCTTATGTTATAATGTGTAGTATGGTTGAAAATGAAAGAAAAGTCTCTAAAGAAAAGAATTGAACCACCTATAACTGATAAGCGTGAAGCTACCTATGGGCGAGTATTAGGACCACCATGAGGAGAAATGCTACCTGAAAGGGTAGGTGTGTTGAAAAAAAAAGAGAAAGAAAAAAAAAAGAAAGAGAAGTTCAAAATGAAAAGAAAAAAATTAGAGACAAAGGAAAAGAAAGATAAAACCATACCGCATTGTGCACGAAAAAGCAACTGCAGACCCTAACTGAGACATCTAAGTTGGTTTGACCCATCGATCCCGATTTTTGAAACGAATCATCGAGTTAGCTTACCTAAGGATTAAGCTGTAAAAGAACCTTTGCACACACACACTTTGAGTCTGGCTTAGATCATTTATTCAAAGACTTGGATTTGAGTTGCATTGGGTGTTTTGAAAGTTCTTTGGTTTCATTACTATGCATTCTTTGAGAACAATGATATGTATAACTATTGAGACTATTTCGTAGCATAGTATGATGATATAAAAGGCCCCACCATGTGGTTCATCTTGACCAAGTGCAAACAGCGGAGAACTGAAAGCTAAACCAAGACTGGGGGCGACCAGTCTACCACATCGTGAATCAAGGACATAACAAGATATTGAGTCATGAGACCAGAGAGAAGACTGGGCAATCACATGGAGAACTGGCGGAAGACCTAACCCAACGAAATAGGAAATCATTCATGCATGCATGCATACATGTAACGTATTTTGCATTCTTTTTTGTGTTTGTTTTGTTTTGTATTCACAGGTTTCAAAGAAGAAAAAGAGAAAGCGGCAAAGACAAGCCAACCAGAATCAGCAACATATGAGTAGTAGTTTTGGGGATAAGTCTCAGGGTTGAGGCTTATATCAGTTTCAGTTTTAGGGAAGAGTCCCGGGGGCGAGGCCCGCACCAGCATTGATATCAGTTTTAGGGATGAGTCTCAGGGTTGAAGCCCGCGTTGTCTGCATCAGTTTCAGGAATGAATCCTAGGGCCGAGGCCCACATCAACAGAGTTTTGGAATGAATCCCAGGGCCGAGGCCCACGTCGTCAGAATTTGGAATGAATCCCAGGGCCGAGGCCCACGTCGTCAGAATTTGGAATGAATCCTAGGGCCAAGGCCCACATTAGCATCATTCTGGGGGCGAGGCCCACATTAGCATCAGTATCAGCATTGCCGGGTATGGCATTCTAGGGGTGAGGCCCACATTAGGTTCAACATCAGTTCTGCCGGGTATGACATTCTGGGTATGGAGATATCAGATCAGCCAGGAACGGCACTCCGAGTATGGAGATATCACACTGCAACGCCCTAGGTACGGGGTTAGCATTCAGACCACAGCGACACCCTAGGTACGGGTTTAGCACGCCAGGTACGGCATGTGGACTATTCAGACATTGGTGGCTCTCTAGGTACGGAGACGTCACCGCGACACCGTAGGTACGGGGTTAGCATTCAGACATTTGTGGCACTCTAGGTACGGAGGCGTCACTGCGACACCCTAGGTACGGGGTTAGCACTCAGACATTTTTGACTCTCTAGGTACGGAGGTGTCACCGCGACACCCTAGGTACGAGGTTAGCATTCAGACATTTATGGCACTCTAGGTACGGAGGCGTCATTGCGACACCCTAGGTACGGGGTTAGCATTTAGACAATTACGACACTCTAGGTACGGAGACGCAACTGTGACACCCTAGGTACTGGGTTAGCACGCCAGGTACGGCATTCAGACCACAGCGACACCCTAGGTACGGGGTTAGCACGCCAGGTATGGCATGTGGACTATGTGGATTATGTGGACTACCGAGGACTACCATGGACTATGTGGACTACCGTGGAGTATGTGGATTATATGGACTACCGAGGACAACGTGGATTATGTGGACTACTGTGGACTACCGAGGAGTATGTGGATTATGTGGACTACCGAGGACTACCGTTGATTATGTGGACTACCGTGGAGTATGTGGACTACCGTGGAGTACGTGGATTATGTGGACTACCGTGGACTACCGTGAAGAATGTGGACTACCGTGGATTATGTGGACTACCGTGGACTACCGAGGAGTATGTGGACTATGTGGACTACCGAGGAGTATGTGGACTACCGTAGAGTATGTGGACTACCGCGACACCCTAGGTATGGGGTTTAACCCGATGATGAGTCTCGTATAGAGACACTACCTCTTTTGTTGTGAAAGCCGCGGGAAACGGACGTTGGAAGGGTAAAGTTGGGAATTAGTATTTTGTCAGATTTAACTCGCTTGTTTCGCTTCGGGTTCGCTTGTTGGACCTCTGTTTTAAAACACACCAAACCCATTAAAACACATCTCACAAATTAAATAATTAAAATATTTAAAACACATCTCACAAATTAAATAATTAAAACCAATTAAAATTAAACTTAAATTAAATTAAATCACATTCACCAATTAAATTGAACTTGAAATTAAATTAAATTAAATTCCTAATTTAAATAAAACACATTCCTAATTTAATTAAATCACCTTCCTAAATTAAATAAATCATATCCTTAACTAAAAAGAACAAATCAAATCAATTCCCCTAATTAAAAGATTTCCTTATCATATACTAAATTAACAGATATCCCCACTTAATACACAAATCATATTCCTTCTCCAACAAGGTAAACCCCCTCCTTTGGCCTATAAAAATAACCCTTCTCCACACAATTCAAACCCTGGCTGGCTGATTCACGAAAACACAAAAAAAATATAACCCTTGCTTCACGCCCTTCACTGCCAGCCCACTCACGTAAAGCACCTCCCCTCACGCCATAACCACACATCAACGAGCAGCCTCTCCACAAACCATACTCACTTTCATCACGTCACAGCCACGCCTTCACTCAAACTGCCACGAACCAAACGCACTAGCACTCCAAGCCTTAGCGCCACTGCCCCCCTCACTTCACATTCATCACATCCACAGCAGCTCACACCACAGCCCCTGCCTTCATTCAAAAGAGACGCATGAATAGCAGCACATAGAGCGACACACTGATCAGCCCCCTCAAGACCCCCTCATCACAGCCCACTTCGTAAGCCAAACTACCCCTAACCTAAACAAAACAGAACCATTTTTACGCCACCCAGCCCACTCACAAACTAGTCACACGCCACCTAGCCCACTCACAAATCTGCCACCACGCCATTGTCACCCAAATACACGTCAAAACTGTCCTAAACTACCTCACAAATCTGCCTAAAAACTGCCGCACCTCGGACCCAAAACTGCCGTATATTGGACCTTAAACTGCACGCCCATTCCCTCAATCGAATAGACCTCGCAAACTGCCCAAAACTGCACCCCGAAACTCCCCAAAACAGTCCCCGAAATCACCCAAAACAGTCCACTAAACGACCAAAATAGTAGCCTAAAAACAGCAGCGAAACGGAGTAAAAATAGCAGCCCGAACAGCAAAACAGCGAGGAAAGACGTTGAGTTGGTGAACCGAAGGAGTTGCGGATCATTCACCCTTCCAACGGACGTGTAACGCCCTTTCGTGAGACGACAAAAGAGGTTAGACCTGAGGGTACCTTTTTTATTTATCTTCTTTATTTTTGTTTTATTTATTTTGATATATCATTGCATGAGAGTCGTTTGAGGCATGATGTGATTGTTGGATGAGCGGGATATGTGTTCCCTTTTGTGGTATATCGGATGGAAACCCGGACGTAAATTCCATAGCCGATTCCGAATGGACGGTAGTATGGTCTGCACTCGGGATACAATGCCACGTACCACTTAAGATACACGTATCTCGTCTCATCCAAATTTGTATTTGAGCATGTTATAGTTTATAGGTTGTTTAGTTATTATTTAAAGCATGATTTAATTTACTTTTGTTATTTAATTTCAAAGTATGATTATGTTATCTTTATGCATGTTATTATTTTGATTGGTTTATGTTCATGTTTGAATAGTGATTCGTTTATTTTGATTTAATGGTTCAATATGCTCATTGTGTGATATCGTATTTGCCATTCAAAGACTTACTTTCAAGCATGCAAACTTAGAATATGATTTATTTAGCGAATGCATGTTAGATCTAAATACCCTTGAGCATGAATGTTGAATAGATTCGGTTAGTTTATTGCACAAATTATATCATCACAAGTGACATAAGTAAGGGACCATTCCGAACCCAACGGTTTGAGGTCTTCCCTTGCGAGGGGTTAGTGCGGCCTTAAATCTTTGTCCCGGTTCACACCGGGTGGCGACTCCATGTTATTTCATACTTCCCAACTAGGCCGCGAGCCTAGAACAGCGTCGCCCAAGTTCTGTTGTCTACAATAGTTTCTTGAGTTTTGTGAATATTTTGATGTGTTTTGTGTTATTTTGTAGATAAATAAAGTTTCAGGACATTCTGGAGGTGATTTGGACCAAAACAGTGAAAATTAGAAAAAGGGCATTTTGGTAATTTTTCGAGTCGCGACGCGTAAGCCTTTGGCATCGCGACGCCTAACGTACGCCAAACAATGCTAACATGCGCCGTGCAGCGTGTCAGAATCAGAGAAGTTTGACTTTGCTAACGTGCGCCGTGCCACGTGTCACCATCACAGTCGATCTGCTAACGTGTGCAGTGCCACGTGTCATCATCCTACGGTGCCGACAATCACCATTGCCACGTATGCCATGTGTCACTCCACGTCATCGCCACATCATCATCCACATCACCAGTTGACCGAGTCAAAGTCCCACGTCATCATCAACCAATCACAGTGTGCCACGTGTCACAATCTTACGGTGCCGACACTCCATTTCGTCACGTGTCGCCACGTCACCGCCACATCATGCCACGTCAGCAAAATAATTGAGCTCTCAGTCACCTTGCCACGTGTCACCTTATCTCTTTATCCAGAATCGCCACGTGTCAAGCCCTCAGCATGCCACGCCAAAAGAGACTGACGTCGCGACGCCAAAGACTTTGGCGTCGCGAAGCTGGAGGCCTACCGGGGTCTATAAATTGAGCTCGAGATTTCAGTTTTAGATGTACCTTCCTCTCTAATTTCTCTGATGTAAATAAGGAGTTTTATATCTTGTTTCTTTTAAATTTTAGTTTTGTAATTAATTTTAATTACGTTCTGTAATAATAGTAATTTACTTTCTTTACTTTTTACAGTTTTTACTATTCACCATGAGGAGGTAACTTCCCCTGCTAGGGTGAAAGGTAATTCTTTTACTATTGCTATTTAGATTAATCTCCCTTAAATATAATATATTCACTATTTAAAATTTGACTTAAAAAGGATACTGCCAGATTGGTCGGTTGGTAATTCATTTTAATCTGGTTTAAACCTGAATAATCAAGGATACCGCCAGATTGGTTGGTTGGTAATTAAATTTTCTTACCGCCTATATGGCAGGTTTATTTTGGTTCCGCCTTTATGGCTGGTTGGACTTAATTTGACTTAATCAGGTTACCGCCTATATGGACGGTTGGTAAAATAATCACAAGTTAATATATTATATTAAGGGAGATATCTAAATAGTAATTAGTAAAAGTTGATCATTTTACCTTAGCATTTTATTTTATTGTAATTTACTTTTCATATTTTACTTTACTGCAATTACTTTTCAGCATTTTTACTTTATGTCTTTTATTTTTAAGTTTTTACTAGCCCTAGTTATGTGTTAGTTATCTAGGGTTGTGATGATTTCTAATATCACCGGTTTATAAGGGGTTATTTTATAGTTTGGGTAATTTAAAGGTTTACTTATTAAGTCTTAAGCTTAATGCATCTTGTTGTCTAATCACCAATAAGATTGATGTGGTAAATCTAAAATAAACTTGACAAAGGAATTTTAGGTTTTAGCCTTAGACTTAATAGCCCACGATCTTCCTTGAGGATAGATAACCCTTTAATAGATTTCCTAACAGGATAAACATATACCTGTCGGGCGGGGGTAGCCATAATTGGAACTTAAACTTAATGAATCCAGGTAATTTGGTTGACATAGACATATGGTTCAATTGGGTTAAACTGGGTATTTGCATCTGACCATCGACAGAGGCTTTCGCATAATTTCGTGTTCCAGGTTAGTAAACCGATTTATTACACAAACATAAAATAATCACTTCATCTTTTATAAGATATTTGAAAGATTCACAACCCTAGATCTTTGAGTCTTTTGTTATTTACCTTAGTATTTTCTTTTGTTTATTTTATTTATTTTAATTAAGGAAAACCACATTCAACCAACCAATCAAACAATCATTCTCTTCTCCATTTAATTAGATATTTGTAAATATATATATTCAACAATTAACAACAACAGTAGGAATAAAGTCCTTGTGGGATCAATATTTTTATACTACTTGAACCATACGTGCGCTTGCATTATACGTGTGTGTTTACGCCGGTCTCCTTTCAGATTTTGCTAAGATATCTAGCCGACCATTGAGTGAAAGTCCGACCGAACTCCCCACAATATCCCAATGGTGATAGGACTCCTTCTAAGGTCAGAAATCTAATCCTTACTTGGTTTTCTTCCAAACTTATATATAGGCTTCGACATTTCTCTCCTTTGACTGCAAAAGTCCCCCCCTCTTTTCCATTCTTTATTCCAGAGGCTTCCCGCTCCTTCTAGCGTCATCGTTCAAATGTCCCAACTATTGGTAACGTCCAATACTTTGAAACTCATCCAGCCGGACATTGCTTACATCCGATCAGGCATACTAAACATTTGGTTGCACATATTTATACACATGACTCATTTCCTGTAAGACCTCGTTATAGCACTGATCCGCAGGATTACTGATTGATCGACCTCAAATTTGGCCCCATTTTCCACATTGTGTTACCTCTATCGAATCAAGATAAAATATGATTTTCGGAAGGGCTTTACTCTTGTAGGTATGCCCTTAATATTTCCTATAACGTCCTTGCAGATTTTTAACCAATGGACCTTTCTTTTCTATTTCTTTTTTTTTCTTTTTTTTCTTTTTTTAGATGTGGTTGCAAGAGAAATTGAGTCTCATCACTCCTTTGCTATCATCCATCTTTACCTTCTACAGACCACATCACCATTTAGCTCGTGTTGTGTAAAAGAAGAATCTATCTTATGACACATGGAATGAAACAAGTGTCTGGTGCCGAGATTTTATGGATGTGCCATAGTGGTGTATCAGCCATGTTACTATTAAATTTTTCGGGCATTGTGTGCCTCTCTTAGGCCTTCCTGCCAGTTTATTATAACTTCCTTCAAGGATCCACGGATAGTGCGAGTGTTCTCCATACCTTGTTCCAAGAGGCGCACTTTTCAATGTGGCTCTATGTCTCATCGTCTCTTGAACCATTTTTGTGAAAAGTGGATCCAGCGTCGTGTCTGGACTATTAACACCCCGGAATCTACACATGAACCAAATAACCATGGGTCCCCAACTGGTTCTTTGGATTAGAACCATGCACTGGAAAGACAAGTACGATGATTTATGCATACTTGTTTTGAATTTTCTCGTTTGGCTACGATTGTGCATTTATGAATATTTTGAGCTTTATTTCAATAACACTTTAGTTATTATTTTATTGTAAAGGGTACCCATGTCATTAGTTGGTCATTTCGAGTTTTCTAACTAACTATTTTTTCGCTCACTTATCCCTAACTTTTACCATCGTCGTGTATGGACTATTAACACCCCAGAATCTACCTTTTACATAGGTCGCCATTTGTGGATTTTCAACCTAATGAACCTTTTTTATGAAAAGTATTTTTTTAGCCTATCCAAGTTGATGGGTCTGTGAACTCGTTCCTTTCAAATTAGACAATCGCACTACCCTGTTCTTCAAAATCTTCTTAACCAAATAGGGTCATTCCCAATTGGGCTTGAACTTTTCCCTTGGATCCATTGCCAATGGTCTTGATTGTTTCACCACCACATCCCCTTCTTTAATCTAGTCGGGCTTAACCTTTTTGTTGAAAACCTGAGCTACTCTCTTCTAGTATGATTGGGTGTAATACAGCGCCCTCATCCTCTTTTCATCCAACAACATTAACTTTTCGAACCTTTTCTCGACCCACTCTTGTTCGGACAAATTTGGCTCCATCATAACCTGCATCGATTGCACTTCAATTTCTATTAGCAGCACCGCCTGCATCCCATAAACTAAAAAATAGGGTGTGGCTCATTTGCAGTTTCGACCGAATTTCTGTACCCCATAACACAAATGGTACCTTATATGACAAATCCTTGTAAGTTTCGGTCATTTTTGCCAAGATCGTCATTAGAGTTTTGTTAGTGGCCTTTATTATCTTGTTTTCTTGTGGTCTATAGGACAAAAACTTATTGTGCCCAACCTCATATTGTTGTAGCATGGCCTTGGTTTCTCCTTGAAATTGTACCCTATTTTCCGTTACCACATGGTGCGGCATCCCATATTGACAGATGATGTTTCGTCTTATAACCTTAGATATTTCTTTGGCTGTGACATTGCGGAAGGGCTCGACTTCTATTCATTTAGAGAAATATTTTACGGCCACTACTATAAATCAGTTTCCATTGGTTGTTTGCGGTTTGAATTCACCAATCATATAGATACCTAATACTGAGAATGGCTAAGGCTCTGATAACATATGTAACTTCATTGGCTATAAGTGGTTTAGGTAATCGTAGGTCTGACAGTCATGACAGTGTTTTACCAATTTCACATAATCTATCGCCATGGAGAGCCAATAAAACCCTTATCTCACTGTAGGCACTGCATTTTTGCATAAAGCCCGATGACGAGCCTCGTATGAAGGCACTACCCAATAAGTTGCGGAAGTCGCGGGAAACGGACGTCGGAAGGGAAAATTCAAAAATCAATACCTTGTTGGACTTAATTCGTTTGCTTAGCCTCGGGTTCGCTCGATGGACCCCTGTTTTAAAATTTATCCTCGGCCCAAAACCTCTAAACAACACACCCTTCACCCAAACAAAGTAGCCGCTAGCTAACAATACACACGTGAACAAGAAGCACAACAAACAAACACAGCCAACCGACTGTACCCCTTCACCAACCCCACTCACAAAACCCTAAACTAAAGACAGCTCAGCACTCTAAGACACCCCTCTCGCTCTCTTTCTAAATCTCTCCCACGTACACTGCCTACTTCTCATTCGGCAAGAACCCATTCGGCTCACTCATCACGTCCCACTTTCAACAAAACGAGAAGCCACACAGATCGCACAACTCACTCACACGTAACAAAACACAAACCAAGACAGCCCATTGGCCGACACAAATCAATAAGAAAACAGCCCCTTGACTGAAACATAAACAGTCTAAAAAACAGGCCCCAAACGGTCATTGAAAATAGTCCATGAACCACCTAAAATAGCAGTAAAATAACCTCAAAAATCACCTTAAACCAGTCCAAAAATTACACCAAAAACTGACCCTAAAATAGTCCAAAACAGCGACCGAAACAGCAGCAAAAACAGAGAAAATAGCAGCCCAAAATAGAAAAACAGCAAGCGGAAATAGTTAACCAGCGAACCAAAAAAATAATGGAACATTAACCCTTCCGGCGACGTCCCAACGCACTCCCGAGAAGCGACTTAAAAGGTAAGACCTGAGGTCACCCATTATTGTACTTTTTTTGTCGTCCTGGACATGGCATGCTTGGTTAGACGTGGAATACATCCAACCGGGTATGCGAAGTCCTATATTGAAAATGGCTAAATTCTTTGGTCATAAATTTATTATTCCGTATTTATTTCGTATTATTAGTCCTTTATTATTTCGCATTTAATTTACGCTTATTGTTGTTTTATTATTCCACATTTATTTTGTGTTTCATGTATGTCAATATTGGGCTAGTGATTGAGTGTTGTCACTCGTGGTATATCGGATGGAAACCCATACATAAATTCTGTAGCTGAATCCGAATGGACGGTAATGCGGTCTGTACTTGGGATACAACGCCACGTACCGATAAGGGAAACACTCATGCATGTGTTTATGTGATTATAGATGTCTTTTTTGTGATCTCGTTCGAACGTGTTTCTGAACGCTACTCGAACGTGTGCATCCTATTTACCGTTCGAACGCGTTTACGAACGCTACTCGAATGCGCATACACTTGACAGATTCTTTCCTCATGTTTCATGCATATCTGCCTCTTTGGTTATTCCTTTCTGCATCATGTGCTTAAATATCCCTTGTAGTATGCTTCCATTGTTTCTATTAATGTTCACGGGTATGCAAACTTGTGTGTTGATTAAATTATCTTGCATATGCTGCATAAGACTTGGTTATACTATTGTATAAATCTTTTCATTACAATTGGCATAAGTAAGGGACCATTCTGAACCCAACGGTTTGAGGTCTTCCCTTGCGAGGGGTGATTGTGGCCTTAAATCATTTCCCAGTTCACACTGGGTGGCGACTCCATTTTATTTCTCTGGTTTAGTCCCCCGTGGGCTACTCCGTACTACCGACCGGGCCGCAAGCCTGGAACAGCGTCGCCGATATCTGTGTTCTACAATCTGGCGACTCCACTGGGGATAGAGAATCGGCCCCGAAAATAGTGTCTTGTAATGCTTGTGATTTTTTTTGCTTTAGTTAACCATGTCTACAAGTGGGTTATGACAAGGGGGTTTAACCAAAGGCATTATTAGAGCTAGGTAATGTATTGGTGTCTTCCATCATTCACTACTTTTTTGTAGCCAAAAGGAAAAGCTGTGAAGACATCTAGATAATCATTTACTCATAGCTTACCTTGATGGACTAATTTGGAGGATCTATTGTTTATTCATGTCACCATGGCGATAAGAGCCTAAGAGGCAAAGGTATTTAAGAGAGTTCGCTACACCCTCCCTCTTGGGAATCTTCAATAGAGAAACCCATTTGACAATCCTTCAGGTATCGAGAAGTCATTTTCACTCGAAGTGGCAGATCGTTATATGGTATCATCACTCGTTGGCACGTACCTTAGGGTATAAAAAATATGCGCTCACTCGGTCTCTCGAACCCTTGAGTGGGGAGACCTAGTTGTAGGAAATCCTTCGCCAGCGGGAGCCTTTATCTATACTCCTATAAACCCGTATGTGAACCATAGTTGTACGACCTATAGAAGCCACCCTTTCATGCTTGTGTTTGGGACCATCATCATTTGGATTCAGTTGGACTTCTTGTCATAATATGTGAACTTGTTGGGCCATTTAAACTGGGACGCGCCTGTGTCTTATGATGATTGGGCCAAAAGCTTCTAAAATGTTGATGGACCGCTTTGTGTTTGGGCCCCCTATCATTTGAAGTTGTTTAGCCACGTTATTGCAAAGTGTAAACCTGTTGGGCCTTTTGCAACTGGGACAAGTTTTGCACCTCGCAAAAATGTGATTGAATGCTTTAAAATGATAATGGGCCAACTTTTATGAAAACCTTGATGGGCTTAGAAAATCCAAATACGATCCAAGTATGCCAGAAGCATGAGTCTGATATCCGCACTGGCTTTCATCCAGAAAGGATACGCCTTGTTATGATATATTTGTATACTTTTCGATGCATCCAATTTTATCCCCATGACCACGGTCGCTGAAAGCCCAATTCGTCATTTCTAGACAATCGCATGATCCCATAATCGGCTTAGTCCATGTTGTAAATGGGCGGTCTTTGTCTTTTACCGAGAGAAAGGGACAAAAGCAGCCAAGGTTCACCTCGTAGCATAGGAGAGAATGATTTTGTGTACCCCACATTGGTACATAAAATAAGCCATACCTAGAACCAAAAATAGGCTTACCGCGAGTGTGGGAGAAATAAGGTCGGAAGGATATATTCTGTTTGATAACCACATACATATTATATCTCATACATCGCACGCATCTCATAGATCTCATGCATACACGCATCATGTTAACCCCTGTGTCTTAAAAGCTATCATAGATATCCGTTGGGTTAGAGATAAAAGAAAGATTTATCAAGAAGAGTTTAGCAAACATGGATATCAGGGAAAAGGAAACCGAGGAACAGAAAAATTTACGGCAAGGATAGAAATACCATTAGGGGGGCCTTCAGCAAAAAAAAAGAAAAAAAAAAAGAAAAAAGAAAAATTGTTTGTTTTTAGTCCTCAATAGTTAAGCATGAGTCCGATGATGAAATTGTTTGCTTTAGAGTGAAACCTTAGAAACGATAAGTGCGAGAGGTACTCTCATCCGATATTTTGAGTAGTTGATCTTAACTAGACTCGCGAGCACTTAATTATAGGATCTTAGCAGTGAAAGCCGGAGTAGTCGGCAAGGTGACTAGTTGAAGAGATTGCGGATCGATGAATGACTGTTCGCTTAGATGTCCATCCTCACTTACTTGTGTTACGATATGTGGTATGGTTGGAAACAAAAAAAAAAGTCTCTAAAGAAGAAAATATAAACCACCTATAACCGATAAGCGTGAAGCTACCCATGGGCGAGTATTAGGACCACCATGAGGAGAAATGCTACCTTAAAGGGTAGGTGTGTTGGAAAAAAAAGAAAAAAAAAGTTCAAAACAAAAAGAAAAAAAAAGACAAAAGAGAAAGAAAACCATACCACATTGAGCACAGAAAAGCAACTGTAGGCATAATTAAGACATCTAGGTTGGTTTGACTCATCGATCCCAATTTTTTGACGAAATCATTGAGTTGGCTTACCTGAGGATGAATCTGCAAAGGAACCTTTGCACACACACACACACACTTTGAGTCTGGCTTAGATCATTTATTCAAAGACTTGGATTTGAGTTGCATTGAATGTTTTTAAGGTTCTCTGGTTTCAATACTGGGCATTCTTTGAGGGCAATAATATGTGTAACTATTGGGACTATATAACATGTAATATAGTATGATGATATGCAATGCCATATCACGTGGTCCACCTTGACCTAGTGCAAACAGTATAGAGTAGAAACCTAAATCAAGTCTGGGGGCGACCAGTCTACCACCCCGTGAATAAGGGATATAACGGGATATTGAGTCATGGGACTAAAGGAAACTGAGCAATCACCAGAAGAGAATTGACAGAAGGAAATTGTTAGCAGACCCATGGGGCGACCGAAGACATTTATAGGCAAAAGACACCAGAGAGCCCAAGGAAGGCCTAACCCATCGGAATAGGGAATGCATCCATGCATACATGCAAATAGGACAAAGAAACCCCATCAGAGTAGGGAAAACATACATGCACATATGCATACATGCACCCATGCAAATAAGACAAAGAAACCCATCATAGTAAGGAATACATCCATGCATATATGCATACACGTCACTTGCACGTAATTTTTTGGTCTTGTTTTTGTTCACAGGTTTTGAAGAAAAGCGGCCAAGACACACAGTTCAGGAATAAAGCCCACAAACAATTCAATTCGGGAACAAAGCCCGCACAATCAACATAAGTTCGGGAACAAAGCCCAGTGAATAAAGCCCACAATCAACACAGTACGGGAATAAAGCCCACATTCAGTACAGCTTGGGAACAAAGCCCTCTCTCTACACAGTTCGGGAATAAAGCCCATAAACAAATCAGTTCGGGAACAAAGCCCGCACAATCAACATAAGTTCGGGAACAAAGCCCAGAGAATAAAGCCCACAAACAATTCATTTCGGAAACAAAGCCCGCACAATCAACATAAGTTCGGGAATAAAGCCCACAGTCAGCAAAGCTTGGGAACAAAGCCCAGAGATGGTTCGGGAACAAAGCCCAGGGGTCAAGGCACCTCACCATCAATTCAATTTAATTCGGGAACAAGACCCATAACTCAAATCGGGAACAAGACCCACAACTCCAATCGGGAACAAAACCCACAACTCAGCTAAAATCGGGAACAAGCCCACAATTCAAATTGGGAACAAGACCCACAACTCAGTTCGGGAACAAGACCCACTCGGTGGTTTGGGAATAAGACCCACTCGGTGGTTCGGGAACAAGACCCAGGGGTCACAGCGCCTCGCCATCAATCTCAACTCAAGCAAGGTTCGAGAAAGAACCATCATATCAACAACGTCTCGGGAATGAGGTTCAACAAGCCGAGAATGGCACTCCGGGAATGGAGCATGGTTCGGGAATGGACCATCACATCAGGGATGCCTCGGGAATGAGGTTTAGCATGCCGGGAATGGAGCACGGTTCGGGAATGGACCATCACATCAGCGATGCCTCGAGAATGAGGCTTAGCATGCCGGAAATGGCACACCGGGAATGGAGCACAGTTCAGGAATGGACCATCACATCAGCGATGCCTCGGGAATGAGGTTTAGCATGCCGGGAATTGCACTCTGGGAATGGAGCACGGTTCAGGAAAGGACCATCACATCAGTGATGCCTCGGGAATGAAGTTTAGCATACCGGGAATGGCACTCCGGGAATGGAGCACGGTTCGGGAATGGACCATCACATCAGTGATGCCTCGGGAATGAGGTTTAGCATGCCGGGAATGGCGCTCCGGGAATGGAGCACGGTTCAGGAATGAACCATCACATCAGCGATGCCTCGGGAATGAGGTTAAACATGCCGGGAATGGTGCTCCGGGAATGTAGCACGGTTCGGGAATGAACTATCACAACCGCGACGCCTCGTGAATAAGGTTTAGCATGCCGGGAATGGAGCATAACCTCGAGAATGAGGACTAGCAAGCCGGGAATGGCACTTCGGGAATGGAGCATAACCTCGGGATTGAGGACTAGCAAGCCGGGAATGGCACTCCGAGAATGGAGCATAATCTCAGGAATGATGACTAGCAAGCCGAGAATGGTGCTCCGGGAATGGAGAATAACCTCGGGAATGAGGTTGAGCATGCCGGGAATGGCGCTCCGGGAATGGAGCAAGGTTCGGAAGGGGACCACAACTATCACAACCGCAACACCTCGGGAATGAGGTTTAGCATGCCGAGAATGGCGCTCCGGGAATGTAGCAAGGTTCGGAAGGGGACCACAACTATCACAACCGTGACGCCTCGGGAATGAGGTTTAGCATGCCGGGAATGGCGCTCCGGGAATGGAGCATGGTTCGGAAGGGGACCACAACTATCACATCAGCAACGCCTCGTGAATGAGGTTTAGCATGCCAGGAATGGCGCTCTGGGAATGGAGCATGGTTCGGAAGTGGACCACAACTATCACATCAGTGACACCTCAGGAATGAGGTTTAGCATGTCGGGAATGGCACTACGGGAATGGAGCATGGTTCGGAAGTGGACCACAACTATCACATCAGTGACGCCTCGGGAATGAAGTCTAGCATGCCGGGAATGGCGCTCCGGGAATGAAGCATGGTTCGGAAATGGACCACCTCACAGTAATGGTTCGGGAATGAACCACCTCTTATCAGCTCAGTCCGTTAGTGATTCCTAGAGATCGCAGCATCTTGCAGGGATGAACCTTGGGGTCGAAGCACCTCGCCACCATACCAGCTCAGTCCGGTAGTGATTCCTAGAGATCGTAGCATCTTGCAGGGATGAACCTTAGGGGTCGAAGCACCTCACCACCATCAACTCAGTTTGAAGTATCTCAGAATAACAGGTAAGTTCGGCGGCAGCTGGCGAGCCAAGTAAGTAAAAATGCATGCATAACTTTGATAGGATTGTCACTGTCACACACTGCACAAGCCCCATCAAAGTGGGTGGGACTGTACGCACTGCATTTTTGCATAAAGCCCGATGATGAGCCTCATATGGAGGCACTACCCAATAAGTTGCGGAAGTCGCGGGAAACGGACATCGGAAGGGAAAATTCAAAAATCAATACCTTGTTGGACTTAATTCGTTTGCTTAGCCTCGGGTTCGCTCGATGGACCTCTGTTTTAAAATTTCTCCTCGGCCCAAAACCCCTCAACAACACACCCTTCACCCAAACAAATCAGCCGCTAGCTGACAATACACACGTGAACAGGAAGCACAACAAAACAAACACAGCCAACCAACTGCACCCCTTCACAAACCCCACTCAGAAATCCCTAAACTAAAGACACCTCACGCACTCTAAGACACCCATCTCGCTCTCTCTCTAAATCTCTCCCACATACACTGCCTACTTCTCACTCGGCAAGACCCCATTCAGCTCACTTATCACGTCCGACTTTCAACAAAACAAGAAGCCACAAAATCGCACAACTCACTCACACGTAACAAAACACAAACCAAAACAACCCTTTGGCCGACACAAATCATTAACAAAACATCCCCTTGACTGAAACATAAACAGTCTAAAAAATAGTCCCCAAACGGTCTTTGAAAACAGTCTCTGAACCACATAAAACAGCAGCATAATAACCCCAAAAATCAACATAAACCAGTCCAAAAATTGCACCAAAAACCGACCCTAAAATAGTCCAAAACAGCAGCAAAAATAGAGAAAACAGTAGCCCAAAATAGTGAAACAGCAAGCGGAAATAGTTAACCAGCGAACCAGAAAAACAGCGGAACATTAACCCTTCCGGCGATGTCCCAACGCACTCCCGAGAAGCGACTTAAAAGGTAAGACCTGAGGGCACCCTTTATTGTATTTTATTTTGTCGTCCTGGACACGGCATGCTTGGTTGGACGTGGAATACGTCCAACCGGGTATACGAAGTCCTATATTCAAAACGGCCAAATTCTTTGGTCATATATTTATTATTCCGCATTTATTTCGTATTATTAGTCCTTTATTATTTCGCATTTAATTTACGCTTATTGTTGTTTTATTATTCCGCATTTATTTTGTGTTAGTTATCTTTCTTCATTGTTTCGCATGTTTGTCTCTTCGGTTATTTATGGTTATATGCATTATCATGTTTCATGTATGTCAATATTGGGTTAGTGATTGAGTGTTTCCACTCGTGGTATATCGGATGGAAACCCAGACGTAAATTCTATAGCCGAATCCGAATGGACGGTAATGCGGTCTATACTTGGGATACAACGCCACGTACCGCTAGGGGAAACACTCATGCATGTGTTTATGTGATTATAGATGTCTTTTTATAATCTCATTCGAACGCGTTTCTGATCGCTACTCAAACGCGTGCATCATGTTTACCATTCAAACACGTTTACGAACGCGCACACACTGGACAGATTCTTTCATCATGTTTCATGCATATCTACCTCTTTGGTTATTCCTTTCTGCATCATGTGCTTAAATATCCCTTGTAGTATGCTTCTATTGTTTCTATTAATGTTCACGAGTATGCAAACTTGTTTGTTGATTAAATTATCTTGCATGTGTTGCATAAGACTTGGTTATACTATTGCATAAATCTTTTCATTATAATTGGCATAAGTAAGGGACCATTCCGAACCCAACGATTTGAGGTCTTCCCTTGCGAGGGGTGAGTGTGGCCTTAAATCATTTCCCAGTTCACACAGGGTGGCGATTCCATTTTATTTCTCCGGTTTAGTCCCCTGTGTCCTACTCTGTACTCCCGACCGGGCCGCGAGCTTCGAACAGCGTCGCCGATTTCTGTGTTTAACACTCACTATTTTTCTTGATAAATTAATCTCACTTATGTGTGGCACACACACTTTTGTATGGATTTCTTCTATCACCTTCTTAGCTTCCTCCTCCTTCAGGCATTTCAATTGTACTCCATTGGACTTCTGCTTATACACGTCTCTCTTCAAGCTGATAAATTGAAAAGCTAGCTTCTAGATGGCTAACATGTCATTTCTAATAGCTCCTTCCAGAAATTCCCCACGATCCAATAAGTTTTGGATGTCATAGTACCATGGCTTTCTATCTCCTTCTTCAATCTCCATTACCATTCCCACTTTATAGCTGGGCTTATTGGCCGTAGTTAATATCAAGGGTCTCGTGGTTAGTTTTTCCAGATTCTCCCATGTTGAAGCTAGAATGGCCAAAGCGTCCGCCATTTGGTTTTCCTCCCTAGGTGGGTGTTGTAATATGCACCCCCATGATACTCTGTATCAAAGTCTTGAGGTGGAATAAATACGACCTCAATCTTTCTTCCTTTAGTTCCCAATCTTTTCGTAACTGGTGAATTATCAACCATAAGTCTCCGAAGACTTCTATATCTTCTACTCTCAGGGCTACCAATGTTTCTATTCTGAATGTACACGCCTCATATCCAGCCATGTTGTTAGTGACTACAAAGGTTAACCCCTTTAGTTGTAGGTAAAGATTCACCATCTGAGATTACCAGTATGATTCTAATGGTTGCTCCCTTATAATTTCAGCTCTGTCCAAATACACTTTCCAGCCTTCAATAGTTATCACCTACACTTTCTCATCTGGAAACTCATATTCATACCTATCTCCTTCAATGGCTTGTTGTGAAAAGAATTCTGCCATGGTGTGTCCTTTAATAACTTTCTTGGTGATGTACTCTATATCGAACTCGTCAACAACACCAACCATCTTCCTAACTTCCCAACCAAGGAGGGTGCTGATTGTAGATACCTAACGGGTTATCTTTGGTGACTACTTGTATCATGTAGGATTGGAAATGGTGTCTTAGCTTTCCGTAAGCCCATACTACCGCTAAAAAGATCTTCTCTACTTATTGGTAGTATATTTTGTAGGGCAACATCTTATTGCTAATATAATAGACTACGTTCTCTATCCTTGTATCACCCTCATGTACCAACATCACCCCTGGTGCTTCGATTTCCATCGTAATATATAAGACAATGGGTTTTTCAGGCCTATGCGGTCTCAATACTGGTGGATTGGTTGAATATTTTCAAACATTTTCAAAAGCCTCTTGGCACTGCTCATTCCACTCCACGAGCTGATCCCTCCTGAGAAATTCGAAGATCGATTCACATATTGATGTTAGCTTTGCGATGAATCGACTAATATACTGTATCTTTCCCAAAAATCCATTACTTCATTCTCTGTCCTGGGAGCGGGTATTTCTGTTATTGTCTTGACCTACCCCGGATCTATTTCTATCCCTCAGGCACCTATTATATATCATTGATCTTCTTGGGGTTGAGCTTGAGGTTGTAATTTTCCACACTTTGAAAGAATTTTTCTAATACAGCAAAGTGCCCTTCTCGGGATTCTAACTTGACCATCATGTCTTCCACGTATACTTCGACCTTCTTATGAATTAATTCATGAAATAGGGTAGTGGTCATCCGTTGATAAGTAGACCCTGCATTTTTCAGCCTAAATGGCATTATTTTATTGCGATAGGTTCCCCATTCTGTAAAGGAAGTTGTTTTATATTTATCTTCTTCTACCATAAATATCTAATTGTACCTTGCAAATCCATCTACAAATGAATACATGGGTGACAAGGCTGCGCTGTCAACTAGAACATCTATGTGCGGAATAGGAAATTCGTCTTCCAGGTAGTCCTTGTTGAGGTCTCTATAGTCTACACAAATCCTAACTCTTCCATCCTTCTTTGGAACTAGTATGATGTTGGCCCACCATTCTGGATACTTTACCACTTCCAATAATCCTACCTCTCCCTGCTTCTTCACCTCTTCCTTAATATTCTCAGCCTATTCTGGCCTCATCCTTCGAAGTTTTTACTTTAAAGGCCTTATGTTTGGGTACATCGATATCACGTGTTGTGCTATGATTTTTTCGACTCCCAGCATGTCTTCATAGGACCGGGCCAAATACTTTTGCATATGTTTATAATAGGTTCTTTAATTTTTTTTCAACTCTCCATGAGTAACCTCACTCGCAATTAGTATATTCTTTGGATTCTCATATGTATCAAGATTAAATATTTTTGTTTTAGTTGAATTAATGTCAAATATGCTCATGTCATGTATGTCATGATGTATGCGAAAAGAAGAAACTTAAACAATTAAACAAAATCATTCATCTTATTAATTTTCAATGCAAGGTTAAAATCAAAGAGTTCGGGTACATAAATATCTTCATAGTCTTCCTTCTCTTTGACCACAGTGGAGTCTTCTAGCTTTAACTATTCCTACTTGAACAATTGTTATTCTCATGCTACTTCTGGTCTTCTCTTTTCTTCGATCCAGTCCCTTATCCTTCTCTTTCTTTTCTCCCACTATTATCAAACTCTCTTCCCAATCTACTAAATCAGCCATGATTTCAAAGCCTGGCACAGTGACGCCATTGACTTCGCACAATTCTGGAGCCCCTTAATACCCTACCTTCAAGAAATAGTCATCCAATCTCCTTCTTTTCTTTTTCAATTATGTCATTTCTTCGTCTGAATGGTATCCTAATTATTTCCTAGTTGTCTGCCCTTTGAAATCTGGCAATGTTCTTACACCTTGACCCTACACCCCCAGTCCAGTGTCAGGCTTGTAGTTCATCCTCTCCATAATTCCAACTACTTTAGGGACCACCCACTCTTCAAAAACTATGGCCATTTGGACCTTGTTAACTATTGTACTTCTAAAGCGGCGATAATGTTCTCTATCGCAGCCTCAATGGTAATAGTTTCTCTTTCATGCGGGAACTTGATCATTTGATGTGGTGTCGACAACACTCCTCCAAGTTTATGGAATCATGGCCTTTCCAAAAGCAAGGCTAAGGTGGCTGAGATATTTAGCACTGTGAATTAAACTTCATCTTCAATAGGACCTACCTTAACCATGGCCGTGAAAGTACCCTATACTCCCTGCTTGCTATCATCATATGCCTTGATCGCCATATCGGAAGAGGATAGTGTAGGCATTGTATTTTTGCATATAAGCCCGATGATAAGTCTCGTATGGAGACACTACCTCTTTAGTTGTGAAGGTCGCGGGAAAACGGCGTTGGATGGGTAAAGTTGGGAATTAGTATTTTGTCAGATTTAACTCGCTTGTTTCGCTTCGGGTTGCTTGTTGGACCTTTATTTTAAAACACACCAAACCCATTAGATCACATCCAAAAATAATTAAAGCATTTAAAACACATATCACAAATTAAATAATTAAAACATTTAAAATACATGTCACAAACTAAATTAAAACCAATTAAATTAAATTAAATTAAATCACATTCTTAAACTAAATAAATCCAATTAAATTAAAACACATGTCACAAATTAAATTCCTTTCCCAAATTAAAAGATCCAAATTAAATTCCATAAATAACATTCCTAATTAAAATAAATCACATTCCTAATTTAATTAAATCACCTACTAATTTAAATAAATCATATCCTTAACTAAAAAGAATAAATCAAATCACTTCCCTTAATTAAAAGATTTCCCTTATCACATTTTAATTAAAGATATCCCCCATCAATACACAGTCCTTCTCCTTCTCAAATAAGGAAAGTCTTCACCCCTTGGCCTATAAAAAGAACCCTTAACCCACACATTCAACCCTGACTGGCTCACTCTCACGGCAAAAAAACTAAAAAATAAACCTAAAGGACATCACTCTCTCGGCACAAACCACACCTCTCCTTCAGCCTGCCTTCCACATGCCACGCTCATAGCCCCCAGCCTCCTCAAATCCACGCCTTCCACGCTCAATTCCCCTCACTACGTGCCACCAGCCACACCTACACCGACAGCCAAATAACAGCCCCATTCACGCACGAAAATCAGCCACTGCCAGCCCTTCGCGCTTAACACAACACCTGCCTCCCTCAACGTAAGCCACCTCTCGCCTAACCCCCTGCAGAAATAGCCCTTCTACACGCAACAAGCATCCCCACTCAAGCCCTTAACGCATCAGCCACATGCCTTCAATTCACACGTAACTGCCAAGCAACTTCACAATAAAACCCTCAATTCACGTAGCAGCCTAGCCACCTTCAAAAGTCACACCAACCCCATGCATACGTGAAACCAGTCCACAAAATACAGCCCCTAAACCACCGAAACTGTCCAGTATTGCACCCCAAAAACTGCCCAAAACAATAACAAAAACTGCCCCTGGAACCCATCCAAAACTGCAACCCAAACCAGTCCAAATAACCCTCAAAACAGTCCCCTAATTACCAAAAATAGTGACCCGAAAATACAACAAAAACAGCAGCGAAAAGGAGTGAAAACAGCAGTCCTAAGACAGCGAAACAGCGAGAAAGTCGTTGAGTTAGTGGACCAAAAGAGTTGCGGATCATTCACCCTTCCAACGGCCGTGTAACCCCCTTTCGTGAGACGATAAAAGAGGTTAGACCTGAGGGCACCCTTTTATTCATTATCTTTCGTTTATTTTATTTAATTTGAATTTTATCGCATGAGAGTCGTTTGAGGCATGATGTGATTGTTGGATGAGCGGAATATGTGTTCCCTTTTGTGGTATATAGGATGGAAACTCGGACGTAAATTCTGTAGCCGAATCCGAATGGACGGTAGTGCGGTTTGTACTCGGGATACAACGCCACGTACCACTTAAGAGACACGTATTTCGTCTCATCCAAACTTGTATTTGAGCATGATGTAGTTTGTATGTTATTTATTTGCTATTTAAAGCATGATTTGGCTTAGTTTATATTTATTTTCAAAGCATGATTACATTATTTTAGGCATGATATTTTGTTTAGTTTATAATTATGTTTGAATTGCTATTTGTTTATTTTGGTTTAATGGTTCAATGTGATCATTGTGTGATATTGTGTGTTTTCCGTTTAAAGACTTACTTTCAAGCATGTAAACTTAGATTATGAGTTATTGTGATGAATACAACTAGACATAGGTTACCCTTGAGGATGTGTGTTGAATAGATTCAGTTAGTTTATTGCACAAATCACATCATTACAAGTGACATAAGTAAGGGACCATTCTGAACCCAACGGTTTGAGGTCTTCCCTTGCGAGGGGTGAGTGCGGCCTTAAATCTCTGTCCCGGTTCACACCGGGTGGCGACTCCATGTTATTTCGTACTCCCAACTAGGCCGCGAGCCTAGAACAGCGTCGTCAAGTTCTGTGTCCTACAGTCTGGCGACTCCACTGGGGATAGAGAATTGGCCTCGAAATAATGTCTTGTAGTGATTGTAATTTGTGCTTTAAGTTAACTGTGTCTAGCGTAGGTTGAAAGGGGTTTAAGCAAATGCACTTTTAAGGCTAGGTAATGGTTTGGTGTCTTCCTTCATTCACTACCTTTCTATAAGGAAAAGCTGTGAAGGCACCTAGATAATCATGTACTAGTAGCCTACCGTGATGGACTAATTTGGAGGACTCGTTGTTAATTCCTGACACCAATCGATAAGAGCCTAAGGGGCTTGGGTACTTATGAGAGCCTCGCTCCACCCTCCCTCTGGGGAATCTACAACGGGAAATCCATTTGACAGTTAGTCACACACCATAACTCGTTGGCACGTACCTTTGGGTATAAAAAGGTACGCTCTTTTGTCGCTCAGACCCTTGAGTGGGGAGACCTAGTTGTAGGCAATCCTTCGTCAACTGGAGCTTTTGTCTATACCCATGTAAACCCGCGTATGAACTATAGTTGTAGGATCAGTAGAGACTATTCCTTTATGTTTTGGACCATTGTCATTTGGATTCAGTTGGACTTGTTGTCATGAGGTATGGGCTTGTTGGGCCATTTAAACTGGGACGAGTCTGTGCTTTATGGCAATCGGTCCAAAAGTTTCTAAAATGATGATGGGCCAACTAGTGTAAAATTCTTATGACTTATATATTCCATACATCGCACACATCTCATGCATCTCATGCATTCATGCATCATTTTAACCCTCTGTGTCTTAAAAGAGCCATCATAGATATCTGTTGGGTTAGGGATACAATAAGAATTGTCAAAGAAGGGTTTAGCAAACATGGATATCGTGGAAAAGGAAACCGAGGAACATAGAACTTTACTGCAAGGATAGAAAGACCATTGGGGGGCCTTCAAAAAAAAGGAAAAAAAAAAAGAAAACAAGGAAAAAGGAAAAAGAAAAAAAAAATTGTTTGTTTTTAGTCCTTGATAGTTAGACATAAGTCCAATGATGAAATCGTTTGCTTTAGGGTGAAATCTTAGAAACGATAAACTCTTGATGTGTTTTTATCTGATACTTTAAATGATTAATCTATGTTAGACTCTTAAGCACTTCACTATAGGTTATTAGCAGTGAAAACCTGAGTAGTTAGCAAAGTGACTAGTTGAAGAAATCATAGGTCGGTGAATGACCGTTTGCTTAGATGTATATCTTGATTTGCTTATGTTATGATGTGTGGTATGGTTGAAAATGAATGAAAAGTCTCTGAATAAAAGAATTGAACCACCTATAACCGATAAGCGTGAAGCTACCCATGGGCGAGTATTAGGACCACCATGAGGAGAAATGCTACCTTAAAGGGTAGGTGTGTTGAAAAAAAAAGAAAGAAAAAAAGAAGAAGTTCAAAATGAAAAGAAAAAAAAAGAAAGAGATAAAAGAGAAATAAAACCATACCACATTGAGCACAGAAAAGCAACTGCAGGCATAATTGAGACATCTAGGTTGGTTTGACCCATCGATCCCAATTTTTGAAACGAAATCATTGAGTTAGCTTACCTGGGGATGAATCTGCAAAGGAACCTTTGCACACACACACTTTGAGTCTGGCTTAGATCATTTATTCAAAGACTTGGATTTGAGTTGCATTGGGTGTTTTGAAAGTTCTTTGGTTTCATTACTAGGCATTCTTTGAGGACAATGATATGTATAACTATTGAGACTATTTCGTAGCATAATATGATTATATAGAAGGCCCCACCATGTGGTTCATCTTGACCAAGTGCAAACAGCGGAGAGCAGAAAGCTAAACCAAGACTGGGAGCGACCAGTCTACCACATCACGAATCAAGGACATAACAAGATATTGAGTCATGAGACCAGAGAGAAGACTGAGCAATCACCTGGAGAACTGGCGGAAGACCTAACCCAACTGAATAGGAAATTCATTCATGCATGCATGCATACACGTAACGTATTTTGCATTCTTTTATGTTTGTTTCGTTTTGTATTCACAGGTTTCAAAGAAGAAAAATAGAAAGCGGCAAAGACAAGCCAACCAGAATCAGCGACATATGAGTAGTAGTTTTGGGGATGAGTCCCAAGGTTGAGGCCCATATCAGTTTCAGTTTTGGGGATGAGTCCCAGGGTCGAGGCCCATATCAGCAGAGTTTTGGAATGAATCCCAGGGTCGAGGCCCATATCAGCAGAGTTTTGGAATGAATCCCAGGGTCGAGGCCCACATCGTCAGAGTATTGGAATGAATCCATGAATGAATCCCAGGGTCGAGGCCCACATCATTAGAGTTTTGGAATGAATTCGGGAATGAATCCCAAGGTCGAGGCCCACATCATTAGAGTTTTTGGAAAGAATCCGGGAATGAATCCCATGGGGCGAAGCCCGCATTATCAGCAGTCTTCGGGAATAAAATCCCAGGGCCGAGGTCCACATCAGCATGGTCGAGGTCCACATCAGCATCAGTTTTGGGGATGAGTCCCAGGGCCGAGGTCCACATCAGCATCGGTTTTGGGGATGAGTCCCAGGGGCGAGGCCCACATCAGCATCAGTTTTGGGGATAAGTCCCAGGGTCGAGGCCCACATCAGCAGCTTTGGGGATGAGTCCCAGGGTCGAGGCCCACATCAGTATCAATCTGGGGCGAGGCCCGCATCCGTATTAGTTTGGGGCGAGGCCCACGTCAGTATCAGTTTGGGGCGAGGCCCACATTAGTATCAGTTTAGGGCGAGGCCCATATCAGTTTGGGGCGAGGCCCACATCAGTATCAGTTTGGGTGATGCCCACGTCAATGTCAGTCTGGGGGTGAGGCCCACATCAGTATCAGTCTGGGGGTGAGGCTCATATCAGTATTAATCCGGGACGAGGCCCACATCAGTACCAGTTCAGGGTCGATGACCCACTGCATCATCAGTTGTAGTTCCGGGATGCGTCCCAGGGCCGAGGACCCACTACATCATCAGTTTGAGGGCGAGGCCCACTTTGTCAGTGGTATTGGGTCGAGGTGCCCAGGGTCGAGGTGCCCACTACATCATCAGTTCGAGGGCGAGGTCCCTATTGTCAGCGGTGTTGGGTCGAGGTGCCCTCGTTTTGGGCTGTAGTTCCGGGTCGAGGTGCCCACTACATCATCAGTTCGAGGGCGAGGTCCATATTTTCAGCGGTGTTGGGTAGAGGTGCCCACATTGTCGGTTGTAGTTCTTGGTCGAGGTGCCCAGGGCCGAGGTGCCCACTACATCATCAGTTCGAGGGTGAGGTCGCTATTGTCAGCGGTGTTGGGTCGAGGTACCCAGGGTCGAGGTGCCCCCATTTTCGCTTGTAGTTCCGGGATGCGTCCCAGGGTCGAGGACCCACTACATCATCAGTTCGAGGGCGAGGCCCACATTGTCAGCGGTATTGGGATGTGTCCCAGGGTCGATGGCCCCTGTTGTCGGTTGCAGTTTCGGGATGTGTCCCAGGGTCGACGGCCCAATGCATCATCATCAAAATCAGTCTTGCCGGGTATGGCACTCTGAGGGCGAGGCCCATATTAGCATCAGTAACAGTCTTGTCGGGTATGGCAATCTGGGGGCGAGGCCCACATTAGCATCAGTAGCAGTCTTGCAAGGTATGGCAATCTGAGGGCGAGGCCCACATTAGCATCCGTAGCAGACTTGCCGGGAATGGCATTCTGGGGGCGAGGCCCACATTAAATCAGCATCAATAGCAGACTTGCCGGGAATGGCATTCTGGGGGCGAGGCCCACATTGGTTCAGCATCGGTTCTGTCGGATATAGCATTCTAGGGTCGAGGCCCACATTGGTTTAGATCAGTTTGCCAGGTACGACACTCCGGGTATGGAGACATCAGATCAGTTTGCCAAGTACAGCACTCCGGGTTTGGAGACATCAGATCAGTTTGCCAGGTACGGCACTCCGGGTATGCAGATATCAGATCAGCCAGGTACGGAGACGTCACCACGACACCCTAGGTACGAGGTTAGCATTCAGACATTTGTGGCACTCTAGGTACAGAGGCGTCACCGCGACACCCTAGGTACAGGGGGTTAGCACTCAGACATTTGTAGCACTCTAGGTACGGAGGCGCACCGCGACACCCTAGGTACGGGGTTAGCACTCAGACATTTATGGCTCTCTAGGTACGGAGACCTCACCGTGACACCCTAGGTACGGGGTTAGCATTCAGACATTTATGGCTCTCTAAGTACGGAGATGTCAATGCGACACCCTAGGTACGGGGTTAGCATTCAGACCACAGCGACGCCCTAGGTACGTGGTTAGCACGCCAGGTTCGACATGTGGACTATTCAGACATTTTGTGGCTCTCTAGGTACGGAGACGTCACTGCGACACCCTAGGTATGGGGTTAGCACTCAGACAACAGCGATGCCCTAGGTACGGGGTTAGCACGCTAGGTACGGCATGTGGACTATTCAGACATTTGTGACTCTCTAGGTACGGAGACGTCACTGCGACACCCTAGGTACGGGGTTAGCACGCCAGGTACGACATGTGGACTATTCAGACATTTGTGGCTCTCTAGGTACGGAGACGTCACTGCGACACCCTAGGTACGGGGTTAGCATTCAGACATTTGTGGCTCTCTAGGTACAGAGACGTCACTGCGACACCCTAGGTACGAGGTTAGCACGCCAGGTACGGCACAACCAACATCATCACTGTGGCACTCTAGGTATGGAGACGCAACCGCGACGCCCTAGGTACGGGGTTTAGCATTATCAACTAAGCACAGCAGGCAGACCAGGTGACAGCTGGCAAGCCAGGTAAGTAAAAATGCATTGCACATACTTTGATAGGATTGTCATTGTCACACACTGCACAAGTCCCATCAAAGTGGGGGCGACTGTAGGCACTGCATTTTTGCATATAAGCCCGATGATGAGTCTCGTATGGAGACACCACCTCTTTAGTTGTGAAGGTCGCGGGAAACGGACGTTGGAAGGGTAAACTTGGGAATTAGTATTTTGTCAGATTTAACTCGCTTGTTTCGCTTCGGGTTGCTTGTTGGAACACCAAACCCATTAGATCACATCCAAAAATAATTAAAACATTTAAAACACATCTCACAAATTAAATAATTAAAACATTTAAAATACATGTCACAAATTAAATTAAAACCAATTAAATTAAACTTAAATTAAATTAAATTAAATCACATTCTTAAACTAAATAAATCCAATTAAATTAAAACACATGTCACAAATTAAATTCCTTTCCCAAAATAAAAGATCCAAATTAAATTCCATAAATAACATTCCTAATTAAAATAAATCACATTCCTAATTTAATTAAATCACCTACTAATTTAAATAAATCATATCTTTAACTAAAAAGAATAAATCAAATCACTTCCCTTAATTAAAAGATTTCCCTTATCACATTTTAATTAAAGATATTCCCCATCAATACACAATCCTTCTCCTTCTCAAATAAGGAAAGTCCTCACCCCTTGGCCTATAAAAAGAACCCTTAACCCACACATTCAACCCTGGCTGGCTCACTCTCACGGTAAAAAAACTAAAAAATAAACCCTAAAGGACATCACTCTCTCGGCACAAACCACACCTCTCATTCAGCCTGCCTTCCACACGCCACGCTCATAGCCCCCAGCCTCCAAAAATCCACGCCTTCCACGCTCAATTCCCCTCACTACGCGCCACCAGCCACACCTTCACCGACAGCCAAATAACAGCCCCTTCACGCACAAAAATCAGCCACTGCCAGCCCTTCGCGCTTAACACAACACCTGCCTCCCTCAACGTAAGCCACCTATCGCCTAACCCCCTGCAGAAATAGCCCTTCTACACGCAATAAGCAGCCCCACTCAAGGCATTAACGCATCAGCCACCTGCCTTCAATTCACACGTAACTGCCAAGCAATTTCACGATAAAACCCTCAATTCGCGTAGCAGCCTAGCCACCTTCAAAAGACACACCAGCCCCATGCATACGTGAAACCAGTCCACAAAATACAGCCCCTAAACCACCGAAACTGTCCAGTATTGCACCCCAAAAACTGCCCAAAACAATAACAAAAAACTACCCCTGGAACCCATCCAAAACTGCAACACAAACCAGTCCAAATAAACCTCAAAACAGTCCCCTAATTACCAAAAATAGTGACCCGAAAATACAACAAAAATAGCAGCGAAAGGAGTGAAAACAGCAGCCCCAAGACAGCGAAACAGCGAGGAAAGTCATTGAGTTAGTGGACCAAAAGCGTTGCGGATCATTCACCCTTCCAACGGCCGTGTAACGCCCTTTCGTGTGACGATAAAAGAGGTTACACCTGAGGGCCACCCTATTATTCATTATCTTCCGTTTATTTTATTTAATTTGAATTTTATCGCATGAGAGTCGTTTGTGGCATGATGTGATTGTTGGATGAGCAGAATATGTGTCCCTTTTGTGGTATATAGGATGGAAACTCGGACGTAAATTCTGTAGCCGAATCCGAATGGACGGTAGTGCGGTTTGTACTCGGGATACAACGCCACGTACCACTTAAGAGACACGTATTTCGTCTCATCCAAACTTGTATTTGAGCATGATGTAGTTGTATTTTATTTATATTGATATTTAAAGCATGATTTGGCTTAGTTTATTATTTATTTTCAAAGCATGATTACATTATTTTAGGCATGATATTTTGTTTAGTTTATAATTATGTTTGAATTGCTATTTGTTTATTTTGGTTTAATGGTTCAATGTGATCATTGTGTGATATTGTGTGTTTTCCGTTTAAAGACTTACTTCCAAGCATGTAAACTTAGATTATGAGTTATTGTGATGAATACAAACTAGACATAGGTTACCCTTGAGCATGTGTGTTGAATAGATTCAGTTAATTTATTGCACAAATCACATCATTACAAGTGACATAAGTAAGGGACCATTCCGAACCCAACGGTTTGAGGTCTTCCCTTGCGAGGGGTGAGTGCGGCCTTAAATCTTTGTCCCGGTTCACACCGGGTGGCGACTCCATGTTATTTCGTACTCCCAACTAGGCCGCGAGCCTAGAACAGCGTTGTCAAGTTCTGTGTCCTACAGATAGCTCTTCAGCTTGAATGCCTAGTCTAGGTAAAATCCTTAGCGGGCAAACATTAATCAATGACCCGTCATCCACCATCACACACGCGATTCATGTGTCTTTGATATGAACATTACAATTCCCATATACTTCTATGGGCCCGAGTTTTCTTCAACTATTAGAGCACCGCATCATCTTCTCCATTTTCTTCCTCATTTTTTTGCCGCTTACTCATATTCCTTCGTTTTGTTTAGTAGCGTCATTGTAGATTTTGTCGCTTCTAGACATTCTTTTAACCTATTCATCATCACTGCTGGAAAACATCTCCCAAAACTCATTACTTTCTTCAACTTCACTGTCACTATTGTCCCAAACTCCCATAATATGAGTCTGTCGGTGGAAGGTTTGTCAGATATATTCTTCAGATAGGCCAGAATTTATCATATAGATTGGTGGTGGTGGGATGGCATTATGGTTAGGTAATGGGTTTATGTTCGTATTGGGTTGATGCTTTTCGAGGTCAAGTATTTTATGGCTATCGATGAGGTCTCAGATCTCGTGTCTGAGGCGATTACAGTTTTCTGTGTGGTATTTTTTTATTGGTGGAAAAGGCAGTATTAGTCTAGGTTGAGGTGGCGAAGTATGGGGTTCGAAAATGGTTCGGGGTCTAGAGGTTTCAACAGATCTTATCTCTTCAACTTTTCAAATACTCTCGACAGAGGCCTACCGAGGTTGGAAAATTTGCGTTTGCGGATAGCAGTGACTTTAACATGAGTGGTCTTGGCTTCTGAAGGTCCTCTGGGAGTTCTTTTGTTTTGGCTGTAGAACTTCATATTTTCATTTTCTTCTTCTTCTATATCAATGATTGTCTCTCTTAACTGTCTAAAATATGCAATCATGGAGGTCATTCTTCTCTACTTGTTATAGATAAAGGGCTTAGTCACATTGATTATCATCTTGATTTGATCCTTCTCGAAGGACCATGTTTGCATCTTTAGAAGCTGGCTTCTCCAACGGTCCACATACTCATTGAAACTTTTGTCTGGCTTTTGCTTGGTGTTCTCAAAGTAACGGAGTGACACATCTATCTCCATATATGTGATGTATTGGTTTAGAAAGGCTTTCGCTAAGGCTCTCCAATCATCCTTTATTTTCTTATCAAGATTGTGGTATCATACCACTGGTACTCCTTCTAATGACATTCCAAACATCTTTTTTTTACTTGGCATTGGGATAGTCCAGTCGAACTCATCAAAGAGACATATTATTGTATGTACACTTTTGGGTCTCCGCTCCCCGCCAAACTTTTATATTTTGGCATCTTAAACTGGGTGGGTAACTACTCCTTAAAAGCCATGGCATTGTAATATATTGGTCATCATGTTTACCTTTCATTTTTAGGTCGCTGCTTCCATTTTCTCCTTCAACATTTACAATTCAGCCTCAGTCTGGGACTTGGCCAATTTTCCCACATCATATTATGTCATTGTAGGCATTGCATTTTTACACATTAGCCCAATGATGAGTCTCGTATGGAGGCAACTACTTCTTTAGTCATGAAAGTCGCGGGAAACAGACGTTGGAAGGGTAAAGTTGGAAAATAGAATTTTTGATGGATTTAATCTCGTTGTTTTCGCTTCGGTTGCTTGTTATACCTCTGTTTCTAAGCTCACCTTAGGCCCAAAACTCCCATAGACCACATACCTAACCCAAACCAAGCCCAAATACCCAAGTCAACCCAAGTCAAACCAAGTCAAACCAAATCCATGCCCAAAGGATGTGATTCACGCCCAAAGCCCCTTTATTTAGGTATATGCATATTTATCACATGTTTAAATCTTGTAAATCCTTACCTAAATAAAAGAAATCAAATCAAATCCCTACCAAATCAAATCCAATCCCAAATCCTAATTAGGAGATGCATTCCTTATTAGAAATCAATTAGGAGATTCCTTCCTAATCTAATTAGGAAAGTCTTCTCTATTTGCCTATAAAAAGATGCCTTCACCCCCCATTCAAGACCTAGCCCATACATCTCTCTCACACGCCTAAAGCACTCTCTTAAGCCTCCATTACACGCCCAAGCATCCCCCTGAAGCCTCCATTCCCACAAATCTGATTGACAGACTTCATATTAGATATGAACAGGAAAGAAACCGGGTTTCTCATTCCTGAAAATTTGGGAATGCTAGGCATATGTTTGGGTAATACCAAACTAAAACCCAAATCGGATAAGTGCCGATTGTAGGTTATCCTAGGGATACCATAAGTATAGTACTTATACAACTCACTAAAGAACAATTTAATTGTTGCTCGCCATGCGGTTTTCCTAAGAGGAATACCGATATGCAGTGGTAAGTGGGAGGATAGTAAAACTCAATGAAAATCAGAGTAATACTGTTCCAGGCACCGATTCCTAATGGAACACAAATAGTTCATCAAAGATGAAACTATTACCAATAATCTTCGAATGCACAAGAAACGCGTAAGTCGGAGAGAGTCGGAAAATAACCTGGGGTATGGGTTTCTGATCTCACCTCATAAAGATGTCAATCTTTTGAGGTATACCAACTGACTACGTATGAGGAATTGATACAAGGTATCAACTCCCTATTATGGCAAAGTGCCATGAGTCCGAAATGGATTCCATGTATACCAACTATGTTTAGATACTAGTTTATGTACCGCAAGGCATTGTGCCTATTGGTACTATATAAGTCTTCAAGGAATACATACATGGATGGCAACATACCAACGTATAAAGCTAGGCTTTTAGCGGAAAGGTATCGTTATCAACATTGTGTTGATTTCGATTCAACATTTTAACTGTTGCCACGGTAAATCCATTTGGATAATGCTTCCTAACGCTACATGTTTCATTTATGAAATATGTCAGCTGAATGGAAAATCGCTTTCCTTAAACGGAAACCTTTTGGAGGATATTAAGAACATCCTGACGGTTTTGTCGTACCAAAATTAGCAAACAAGGTTTGCAGGTTACTCGGTCCATGTATGGATTGAAGCAAGAATTGAGTTCTTGGAATTATCGTTTTGATGTAATCATAGTGGAGTATGATTTAATTCAAAACGAAAATGATTCTTGTGTATATAAGGAGGTTAGTGGGAGCGCACTAACAATAAATGTCCTATCAATAATGATAATATGTCATTTCTTGGAAATGATATTCCCATAATACAATCGGTGAAAGCTTGGCTTTCATTAAAACTCTATGAGAAATCGTACATTGAAAAATGTACGCGACCTGGTGTCTCATACGTTTTAAGCATATGGATTCACAAACAGGCCAATCCAAGTGATAGTCAGTGGATTGATATTAAGAACATCCATTAGTTTCTTAGAGAACTAAGGATGCTATCTTAACATATGGAGAAGAAGAAACTTGAAGTGACTGGGATCACTACTGCAAGTTTCCTAACCGATAAAGACGACTATAAGTCGCAACAACGGTACAATAAAGTTTGAATAACGGAACAGTGAGCTGGAAATCTTCCAAGCAAGATATTGTTACCTAATAAACAACAAATGAGGGTTATTGCTGCAGCTGAGGCAGCAAGAGAAGCCATTTGGGTCGATAATAAATCTAATTAGATTAGATATAGTTCTATTAGCAGCTGAGCTAGGCTACAGAGTAGGCTAAAGAATTAACGGTCTCATCAACGATCCAGATACATACTTAGATAATCATCTGATTCGTTCGGATCATACATCGTGGCGATGTAATGATCGTATAAATCGCATCAGACGATAATCAAGCAAATCCCCTGACAAAAGCTTTTTCTCAGCAGTTTGAGCCAACCGTACATAGTTCGGGTGTTAAACACTCAAAAGAGTGGCTATAGGCCAAGTGGGAGATTGTTGGACAATTATGACCCATAACGTCACTATTTGTACAGATCATGGTGTTGTCGTATAAATTAACTATGTGACAAAGGAGATTGCACTCTTATCATTTGTGATTAGATCACCAAGATATATAAATGATAGGAGGTCCTAATGATTTTTTCCTGGATTGAGAATGATATGAGACAGTATCAGTCCAAAAAGGATAAATCATTAAATATCCCTAGTCAGAGTATTATCGAGATTGGACATCGATAAATACGTAAAAGACTAGTATTACACTTGTGCGCGTTGTGAGGGAATAACGGCATAGTTCTCATATATTTGGGTATAGGATACTCATCAAGTGTAATAGGAGGTTGTGTTTTACCGATGGTACGGGAAACTGCTTCGCTCTGGATAGACCCCCTCAGAATTCCATTGGTAGTATGACTATGTGTCTATGGAAGTCCGAAATCAGGGTAGGTGTATTTGGTCTTAACCTGAGACTTGCACCGCTAATACTTGCGACAATCAATATACTTTGGTTTTGGTCATCCAGGGCTTTAACATGTTCTGTGTACGCCTCTGCTGGGTATATTGAGAATCGTAATGTGTTGGGTGTGATGTCAAGACGAAAGTGTCACTCCAGTCATATGGAGATGATGGTCATGTAGGATACGGTACTGGTTCTCTTATGTACTGCAGTCATCGGGATAAAATGACAAGGTCAGGTTTATCCGATTATAGAGACTGGTTACCAGACATCCGACATGTGCTTCGTACGGGGCAGACACAATTCCAGCCCCAGGCCTAGCACGTGATCATCCGATACTGGATCGAAATACGCAATACTACGTATACTACACCTGATATAGATCGTTTATTCCTGTAAGCATATTTCTGGAGAATTGGGTAGGTATGGCGCTTTGCTAGAAGCCAACCTTGTCTTGTAAATCGGTAAAACGTAGTACTTGGTACTTACGTGTTCGGATAGTCCGACGACCGAATTTACTGCCAACATATCTGGGGATCTCATGGGTCGCTTCTCGAAGATTCACCGATGACGTATGACTCGCACTTTAATTAATCTGGGATTAATTAGATGAGAGAGAAAATTAATTTGGGATTAATTGCGGAGATATTTTATCTGAAATAAAATATCAATTAAAGAGAGATAACGATTAATTTGGAATTAATCGATAAAATAATATATTCGATATATTATACGGAATTGGATTTCGACGCGGAATTAAAATTAGATTTTAATTCGGGCGAACGAGTTAATTTAGAATTAATTCGTTAGCGATGTGAATAGTGATTTCGCTAGGCGTAATTATTTAATTGCGTCGCAACGGAAAATTCGTTAATTTGGAATTAGCGAACCCGAGCCCGGGATTGCTTGCGAGCGCATTCGCATTTCGAATTCGAGTGCGGCACGCAATTTAAATCAAGCGTCAAATCGCTAGTCGCATCAAGCGTCAAATCATGTCACTTTGAGTGATGTGACAATTGATTGATTGATTGATGTAGTGGTTGGCATTTATGGCTTTAATTGTTTGACTTTTGAAAGCCAAAATTGTGTATATGTTTTTTTTAAAAATCAATTACACAAATAACACTCTCTCTCTTTCTTCTCCATCTCTCTCTCTCACGCCCTTTGGGCTGTTCTTGTTCTTCTTCACTGGTTTGCCAAAACCGTGAGCCATAGAGGAAGCAAATGATGATTTTGTTGCAAAATCAAGGTGCTAGCACACTCTAGGAGACATACAAAGGTGATAGGGAACTCATTTCATGAGCTAGGAATCAACACAAGCTTGGAGCTTGCATGGAGGGCCACTCATGGCCGATCCTTAGAGGAGGAAAACTAGTCACTGCCGTGAGCTGTTGGAGGGCAGAAAATGATTTTGTCTTCACTGCATCGTCTGAACCGATCATTGTGAGTATTCCGCAACTCCTTGAATGTATTCGCACTTATTTTCATTGCTTGAAATGTTCTTGGGAAGCTTAGACTAACCCAACAGATATGACTCGTCTTAAAATTCTAGAAACAGATTATGAGTTGCAGAACAATATTACCGTACACCAGGAAATTAAGAAATCAATTGGGTTGAGTCGCGGACTAGGTCGCTCTCTTTAGGACGATTCGCGGCTCTGCCCAGGATATTGTGCTAGCAGTAATCGGCCCCGTCGTCTCCAGGATAAAACAGCCCAGATAAATTTCTGTCTCAATCGGTATGCACAAAAGTCCGATTGGTATACTCACACCCAATTCACGAATTTTTGCTCGGTATCAAAACAAACACAAGAAAACAGTAGATAGATATTTTTAAGAGAGAGAGGTTTTTTTTTTTTGTCCCTTTGCAAATGAGAGTCATCCTCTTTATATAGGAAAACAATTTTAACGTTTTTAGTAGATTAATTGTCTGATATAAAGAGAAAACGTTTACTCTTTAATTTTATATACGTTGCAAATTTTTAAACAAAGAAAACGCACATTACAATTAAATGAAACAACAAAATTCAATCCTGAATACGCCTATAATATTTAAATTATTGTAATGAAACAACAAAATTCAATCAAAACGTGTTTAAATAAAAATAAATGGACTGTTACATGTTGGTGGAAAATTAAGGAGCATAAATGTAATAATTTTTTCATTCAAAAACATATAACTCATGTAATTCTCATTTATTGAAATTCAAATTTACAACATAAACACTACAAAAAAGATCCCCACAAACTATACTCATCCATATTATGAGAGAGGTTTTTTTTTTTATGAAAGCTATTGCAACCCTTTGAAAATGCAACTTATAGAAGTTGGAAAAATCCATCCATATCTATGTTTGTTAAGCTATTTGTTTTTAAAATATAATACTAAAAATAAAATTCCATTTGTTTTTTGTTATAAACTGATTTTTTAATTTACCAAGACAAATCATTTCTACATTACAAAACAAATATAAAAAACGACATTCGGAAATAATACCAAATACTCCCAAAATCTCTCTAATGAGTTTGAAAGGTTGGCAAATGGAGACAAGATTATGTGAAAGACGAGGGCAGGAGACTTTTCCGACAATGTGGACTTTTATGTCAACTCATTATTTTAAAAAATATTTATATTGTCAATTCCTCCTAACTAAAATTCATTCGAAAAAGATTTGTATATGTATCACACATACAATAGCCACCAACCCGGATATGGATCCGTATGGATCCGGGTCTTTTGATAGATGTGAGCCTTAAAATTTTGGACCCCTGTAAATTTATGTTTATAATTAACTAGAACTAGATGAGTATCCGCGTATTGCAACAGTTTTAATTATTAAAAAAGAAATTTATATTTATATTTATACACAAAAAATCCTTCATAACAAATATTAATTACATGAACAATTGAGGTTAATAAACATTAGAACTATATCAAATCAAGTTGACGTATGTACCTACATGAGAGAATTAAATAAGTAAAATGAAGATGAGAGAAATTTTCCTTTAATTCATTCTAAAATATTAAATATCTATCTTATTATATTGTATATGTATTTATAGACATAACAATAATAAATACTTCACATTTAACTTAAATCAATAATTGTATTAGAAAATTCATTCACCTAAATATTACAAATACATTTATTAGATCAAGTTCACTCACTTTCTAAAAATGATAATTACATTCATTAGATAAAGTTCATTCACCTACTAAATATACCAAATATTTAAAAAATTTCATTAGTTAAGTTTATTCACCTATTAAATGAACTAAATGTTTCAAAGTGATATGTGGCAACACCAAAGAAGATGCATGTTTCAAAGTTTCAAAATGACATGTGACAATACTAAAGAAGATTGGGATAAAAATATATGTTAGTATGATAATAAGATGCATGTAAAATATAATTATAATCTCATATAGCAAAAAAAATTATAATTTCCAGGTAAAAAAAAAAAATAAACAAATGAATTAGAAAAAAAATAGGATTACTAAATTATACTAGCATACTAAATTTAAATATTTTAGTTAGACCCTTATATAATAATAATAAGTTGAGTGAAAATGGAAAAAAATCACTTTAATAGCGAAGATATGAAGTTAGTATAAAAACTTAAAAATATAATAAAAACTATAAAATTATAAAAATACAAGTCCAAAATATCATAAAGAAATAACTATATATATTTATATATAAGCGGTAAATTTATAGAGTCGGAAAGTAGGAATCAAGTACTGAATTAGAGAATATAGGAATTATAAATTTATTAAATTCATTATATTTATATATACGTATATATATTCTTTCACAATTAGAAGTTCAGAACAGGTTGTAAAAATTGGATATATTTCTTAGAAAAAGAAAGATTAATTTTGTTGATGGGGATTTATGCGGCCAAGTCTTTTGTACAGTTCAGTAAGAGCAAATAAGGAAGATCCCATCATCAAGAAAACACAGTGTGGATCAACTCTTAGAGGCCGATCGTGTCAGAGTAGAGACCGGCCACGGAAGATAGGTCCTACAGTTCAGGACAACTCAGACAGACTACAGCAGAGTAGAGACCGGCCACGTCAGGAGCCCGGTAGTTCAGTTTCAGTTCCTTTTTTACATCCAGTACCACGGAAAATGGGTCGGATATTTCGAATCAGGTCGGGAGTAGTTCAGGTAGTTCGGTAGATAATCTGGCCGACCTCATGACGACTGACGTGGGATTAGGGCTGCCGGACTTTTCCCTCCTAAAACTCTCACATCCAAAATTCAAACAGGCTGTCATCATTAATGAAAAGGGTCTGACAGTGCACCTTTACTGCATGATGTGACAGGAATTCATAGGGTAGGGTTTACTTTCGACGATGGCAGAATGAGGAAGAGAACCCGTCAAATCGCCGGAAATCAGCAAATCTTCAAGGTTGACATCATAAAGAGACGGGAACAGTGTCACATATTGAGTAGTTGTAGGCACTGCATTTTTGCATATAAGTCCCGATGATGAGCGTCGTATGGAGGCACTACCCGATAAGTTGCGGAAGTCGCGGGAAACGGACGTCGAAAGGGAAAATTCAGAAATCAATACCTTGTTGGACTTAATTCGTTTGCTTAGCTTCGGGTTCGCTCATTGGATCTCTATTTTAAAATTCATCCTTAGCCCACACACCACCAAACCCACACGCCCAAGCCCACCAAAAAAGGCCAAGCCACAGGCCCAAGCCTCCAAGCCCAATCCAAAATAATTAAACACATGTTAAAATCAAATCAAATCACCTTCCCAAATTAAATAAATCAAATCAAATCACCTTCCCAATTTAAATAAATCAAATCAAATCACATACCTAAACTAAATAAATCAAATCAAATCCCACAAATCCCTTTCCTAAACTAAAACAAATCACCTTCTTAATTCAACAGATCTTTTCCATGTAGCACACTAATTAAAAGATATCCCCCATAATTGAATGATTTCTTTCTTACCCAAATAAGAACAACCCTAACCCTTTCTTATAAAAAGGAGTACAAAACAAACCCTTGACCTCGGGGCACTTTCACCACATTCACGGAATTTCACCAACACATCAAATAAACCCTAAAACTCTCTCGGCTACCTTCTCCCCTCTCTCTCTCTCCATGGCAGCCCTCCCTCACAAAACCTAAACACACGCCTGCTCACTCCACACACGGCAGTAACACGGCTGGAACAAAGAAATTAAACCCTAACTCTCTCTAAAACCACGATATCATCACTCATCTCACACACATGCCACACGAAGCCACCTCACTCACCCACACGGCAGCAACCAACAGAAACCCTTCACGCCTCTCATGCACACCCCCACTGACACAAGACAAACCCTAGAGGACACCCAAACAACTCAAAGCCTTCTCTCATCTCTCTCTCACGTCCCACTTTCAATACATGCAGACCCCCTTCACGCTTAGACCACAAGTGAGCAAATAACCCTACTCGGAAAACGGCCATCAAACCAGCAACCATAAGACTCACGCCTCCATAACCAGACCCCACACCGACTCACAAATAAAACTCACCGACTAACGCCCCTCAACCCTTACAAAACTGCCACGCAATGAACAAATAAAGAGGTGAGAATCCCTTCACTGACCATGCACCCCCCTCCACAAACGAAGACAAATAAGCCACTCAGCCGTGAAACTACATTGCCAATACCAGCCAAAACAGTGACCGAAACACACCCCAAAATAGCCCTTAAATTACCGCAAATTGCACCCTAAAACAATCCCTAAATCACCCAAAAACTGCCTTAAACCGCATAAAAACTGCACCCAAAAACAGCCCCTAAATACCGCAAACAGTAACCAAAAACAACGACCAGAAACAGCAGCAAAAACAGAGAAAATAGTGACCCAAAACAGCGAGGCGATGAAGGAAAACGTTGAACCAGTTAACCGGAGGAGTTGCGGAGCGTTAACCCTTCTGACGGCCGTGTAACACACTTCCAAGAGGCGACTTAAAAGGTAAGACCTGAGGGCACCCCTTTTTTATTCTCGTTCATTTTTTAATTATTTATTAGTATTTCTTCGCATGCCTATTGTTGGTTCATGTATGTTGTGGTCAATGGATGAATGATTTTGTACTATCTCTCATGGTATATTGGATGGAAACCCAGACGTAAATTCTGTAGCCGAATCCGAATGGACGGTAGTGTGGTCTGAACTTGGGATACAATTCCACGTACTACTTGAGAAACGCACATATGTCGTTTTGTCTAATCTTGTGTTTATCCATTGTTTATTAGAAATAGCATGTTATTTCCATGCATGATTTAGTTATCTCTTTAGCATTAGGCACTTAATGATATCTCTTCAATGATTATGCTTAGACAATTATTTATTTATATTTTCACATTTATCAATTTAATATGTTCATGAAATTGTGTGTTTACCGTTATGTCGATTTACTTTTATGCATGCAAACTTAGATATAGGCTGTATGCGAACTTAGATATAGGTTGTATGTGAACTTAGATATAGGTTGTATGCAAACTTAGATGTAGGTTATTCTTGCGTATGTATGTTACGTAGACTTGGTTATATTATCACTTAAATTCGTTCATTACAAAAGGCATAAGTAAGAGACCATTCCGAACCCAACGGTTTGAGGTCTTCCCTTGCGAGGGGTGAGTGCGGCCTTAAATGATTTCCCAGTTCACACTGGGTGGCGACTCCATTTTATTTGTCCTGTTTAGTCCCCCGCGGGCTACTCCGTACTCCCGACCGGGCCGCGAGCCTGGGACAGCGTCACCGATTTCTGTGTCCTACAGTCTGGCGACTCCACTGGGGATAGAGAATCGGCCCCGAAATAATGTCTTGTAATGTTTGTGATTTGTGCTTTAGTTAACCGTGTCTACAGTGGGTTGAAGGGGTTTAATCAAAGGCATTATTAGAGCTAGGTAATGGTTTTGTGTCTTCCTTCATTCACTACCTTTCTATGGCTGAAAGGAAAAGCTGTGAAGGCACCTAGATAATCATTTACTCGAAGCTTACCGTGATGGACTAATTTGGAGAACCTATTGTTTATTCATGTCACCAAGGCGATAAGAGCCTAAGAGGCTTGGGTATTTAAGAGAGTCCGCTCCACCCTCCCTCTAGGGAATCTTCAATAAGAAATCCATTTGACAGTCAGTCATATATCATCACTCGTTGGCATGTACCTTAGCGTATAAAAAAGGTGTGCTCACTTGGTCGTCGAACCCTTGAGTGGGGAGACCTAGTTGTGGGCAATCCTTCACCAGCGGGAGCCTTTGTCTACACTCCTATAAACCCACATGTGAACCGTAGTTGTATGACCAATAGAAACCATCCATTTATGCTTGTGTTTGAGACTATCATCATTTGGATTCAGTTGGACCTTTCGTCATCAGCTTGAACTTGTTGGGCCATTTAAACTGTGACGAGTTCGTGTCTTATGACAATTGGGCCAAAAGCTTCTAAAATGATGATGGGCCACTTTGTGTTTGGGCTCCGTATCATTTGAAGTTATTTAGCCACGTTATCGCAAAAGTGTAAACATGTTGGGCCTTTTTTTAAACTGGGACAAGTTTGCACCTCGCAATAGTATGATTGAATGATTTAAAATGATAATGGGCCAACTTGTATGAAAACTTTGACGGGCTTATATGTTTCATGCATCGCACGCATACATGCTGACTAAAAGTTTTAAGAGACACCATAGATACCCGTTGGGTTAGGGAAGAAGGAAGACTTGTCAAAAGTCCGTTAGCGAACATGAGCGAATCAGAAAACGAGGGATCATGTATGGATCAGCTGGAGACTAGTCTCACTAAGGTTACCAAGCAGTTGCAAGCTTTGACCACCGTTATGGCTAATATGGCTGTGCCCGCGCTGGGGGAGGCTCTGAGAATGTGAGGTGTGAAGAACCTCCGAACAGGTTGAGTGATGATATCCCTGTTTTTGATGATGATGTGGCTAAGTATGTCACGGGAAGGATAGCCGGGTCCCAATCAAAGTTGCAGAAACTCCGAGATCATGTAGAGTCGGTTACCCGCAAGCTGAAGGGTAAATATGAGGATTTGCTAGACTGTGAGGCGATGGCTTTTGAGGAGCAGCTGTCGGCTCAATTCAAGATGTCTGACATAGCCAAGTTCAACGGAAACGGGGATCCGAGGGTCCATCTTCGACAGTATGTTTCTGTGATGAGTTCAGTGGGTCTGTCGAAGCGTCAGGTTCAGAAGATGTTCGGGATGTCGCTTGAGGGAGCACCTGTGGTGTGGTATCATGGCCTTAAGAGGAAGGTCAATGATTATTGGAGGGCATTGGCGGAGGCCTTTCTGAATCAGTATGTCACGGAACTGGAGATCGACTTGTCACTTCGCGACTTGGAGAATACCAAACAGAAGCCGGAAGAGAGCTTCAAGGATTATATAAATCGCTGGAGGGGCCAGCTTCTGAAGATGCAGACTCGGCCCTTGGAGAATGATCAGATCAAGATGATCATCAAGGGTACTAAGCCCTCTATTTACGGCAAGCTGAGGAGGATGACCTATATGATTGGTGATTTTCGACAGTTGAGGGAGACTGTTATGGATATTGAGAGAAGAAGTTGAGAACAGAAAGTTCTATGGCCAGAATAGAATGAATTTTGGGGGGCCTTCTGAGACCAAACCCACTACTGCTGAAGTCACTGCCATAAAAAATAGGCGATTCTCCGATCTTGGTAGACCATTGTCAAAGGTGTTTGAAAAGCTGAAGAGACATGGACTCATGAAACCTTTAGAACCTAGACCAATTCCAAACCCTGTGCCACACTACCTCGACTTAAACCTATACTGTTACTTCCATCAGCAAAAAGGCCACGAAACCGACAACTGTCCCCGCCTTAGAAATGAGATCCAAGACCTCATTGACTCCCATAAAATACCCGACCCAGAAAAGGAACAACCCAACACACAGAGAAACCCCTACCTAACTATCACTCTGTTCCACCACCCACCTACATGATCAACTCCGGCCTACCCGAAAGCTTTGTCCTCCAAACTCTCAACCACCAAGCTTCTTGCATGGAGATAGGGGATGGCAGCAGTGAAGAACCATAGGCTGAGGATGAAGACAATGCTGCAGACGCTTATTTCCCAGATTCATTTGATTGCAATCCTGCATTTTTAATAATAAAGACATTGATTTTGCCTACTTGTTCGAATCTTTTCCTCAATAGTTAAGCATGATTCTGATGATGAAATTGTTTGCTTCAGGGTGAAACCTTAGAAATGATAAAGTGCGAGAGGTACTCTCATCCAATATTTTGAGTGGTTGATCTTGACTAGACTCGTGAGCACTTAGTTATAGGATCTTAGCAGTGAAAACCTGAGTAGTCGGCAAGGTGACTAGTTGAAGAGATTGCGGATCGATGAATGACTGTTCGCCTAGATGTCCATCCTGACTTACTTGTGTTACGATATGTGGCATGGTTGAAAACCAAAGAAAAGTCTCTAAAGAAGAAAATATAAACCACCTATAACCGATAAGCGTGAAGCTACCCATGGGCGAGTATTAGGACCACCATGGGGAGAAATGCTACCTTAAAGGGTAGGTGTGTTAAAAAAAAAATTCAAAACGAAAAGAAAATAAAGTGACGAAAGAAAAGAAGAAGAAAACCATATTATATTGAGTACGAGGAAGTAATTGCAGAGCATAATCAAGACATCTAGGTTGGTTAGACCCACTGATCCCATTCTTCGAGATGAAATCATCGAGTTGGCTTACTTAAGGATCAAGTTGTGAAATAACCTTGGCACACACACACACTTGGAGTCTAGTTCAGATCATTTATTCAGACGGTCGGATTTGAGTTATATCGAGTACTTTGAAGGTTCTCCGGTTTCGACACTGGGTATCCTTTGAGGACGATAATATGTATAACTATTGGGACTATTTCGTAAGAGGAAGTATAGTATCTTGGTATGGAACATCATATCACATGATCTACTTTGGCCTAATGCAAGAAGCGGAGAGCAGAAAGCTAAATAAAGTCTGGGGGCGCCTAATCTACCATCCCGCGAATAAGGGATATAACGGGAACTTGAGCCATGAAGACAAAAGAGAACTGAGCAATCACCAGAAAAGAACCGCAGAAGGAAATTATAAGCAGACCCAGGGGGCGACCAGAGACATTTGTAGGCAAATGGCACCAAGGAGCACACAGAAGGCCTAACCTACAGGAATAGGAAATACATCCATGCATACATGCATACACGTCACATGCACGTATTTTTTTTGTTTTTGTTCGCAGGTTTTGAGAAAAAGGAAAACGAGGCAAAGTCAAGCAGTTTTGGGAATGAATCCCAGGGTCGAGGCCCATATTATAACCAATTTCGGGAATGAATCCCAGGGTCGAGGCCCATATTATTAGCAGCATCGGGAATGAATCCCAGGGTCGAGGCCCACATTATTAGCAGTTTCGGGAATGAATCCCAGGGTTGAGGCCCATACTATCAGCAGTTTCGGGAAGGAATCCATGGGGAATGAATCCCAGGGCTGAGGCCCATACTATCAGCAGTTTCGGGAATGAATCCCAGGGTCAAGGCCCACATTGTCAGTGATTTCGGGAATGAATCCCAGGGTCGAGGCCCACATTGTCAGTGGTTTCGGGAATGAATCCCATGGTCGATGCCCACGTTGTCAGCAGTTTCGGGAATGAATCCCAGGGTCGAGGCCCACATTATCAGCAATTTTGGGAAAGAATCCCAGGGTCGAGGCCCACACTGTCAGCAGTTTCGGGAATGAATCTCAGGGTCGAGGCCCACGTCATCAACTCAGATTGGGAATAAATCCCGGAGATCGAAACACCTCACCACCTCTTATCAGCTTAGTTTAGTAGTGATTCCTAGAGATCGCAGCATCTTGCAGGGATGAACCTTGGGGTCGCAGCACCTCCCAACCAGATCAACTCATTCCGAAGTAACGGGCAAGTCAGGCAGCAGCTGGCGAGCCAGGTAAGTAAAAATGCAATGCATAACTTTGATAGGAGTGTCACTGTCACACACTGCACAAGTCCCATCAAAGTGGGGGCGAATGTAGGCACTGCATTTTTGCATATAAGTCCCGATGATGAGCGTCGTATGGAGGCACTACCCGATAAGTTACGGAAGTCGCGAGAAACGGACGTCGGAAGGGAAAATTCAGAAATCAATACATTGTTGGACTTAATTCGTTTGCTTAGCTTCGGGTTTCAATCATTGGATCTCTGTTTTAAAATTCATCCTTAGCCCACATACCACCAACCCACACGCCCAAGCCCACCAAAAAGGCCAAGCCACACGCCCAAGCCTCCAAGCCCAATCCAAAATAATTAAACACATGTTAAAATCAAATCAAATCACCTTCCCAAATTAAATAAATCAAATCAAATCACCTTATCAATTTAAATAAATCAAATCAAATCACATGCCTAAACTAAATAAATCAAATCAAATCCCACAAATCCATTTCCTAAACTAAAACAAATCACCTTCCTAATTCAATGGATCTTTTCCTTGTAGCACACTAATTAAAAGATATCCCCTATAATTGCATGATTTCTTTCCTACCCAAATAAGGACAACCCTAACCCTTTCTTATAAAAATGAGCACAAACCAAACCCTTGACCTCGGGGCACTTTCACCACATTCACGGAATTTCACCAACACATCAAATAAACCCTACAACTCTCTCGGCTACCTTCTCCTCTCTCTCTCTCCATGGCAGCCCTCCCTCACAAAACCTAAACACACGCCTGCTCATTCCACACACGGCAGTAACATGGCTGGAACAAAGAAAATAAACCATAACTCTATCTAAAACCACAACATCATCATCATCTCTCACACAGGCCACACGAAGCCACCTCACTCACCCACACGGCAGCAACCAACAGAAACCCTTCACGCCTCTCATACACACCCCCACCGACACAAGACAAATAACCATACTCGGAAAACTGCCATCAAACCAGCAACCATAAGACTCACGCCTCCATAACCAGACCCCACACCGACTCACAAATAAAACTCACCGACTAACGCCCCTCAACCTTTATAAATCTTACATGCAATGAACAAATAAAGAGGTGAGAAGCCATTCACTGACCACACCCCCCCCTCTACAAACGAAGATAAATAAGCCACTCAGCCGTGAAACTACTTTGCCAATACCAGCCAAAACAGTGATCGACACACACCCCAAAAACAACCTTTAAATCATCGCAAACTGCACCCTAAAATAGTCCCTAAATCACCCAAAAATTGCCTTAAACCGCATAAAAACTGCACCCAAAAACAGCCCCTAAATACCGCAAACAGTAACCAAAAACAACGACCAGAAATAGCAGCAAAAATAGAGAAAACAGTGGTCTAAAACAGCGAGGCGACGAAGGAAAATGTTGAACCAGTAAACCGGAGGAGTTGCGGAGCGTTAACCCTTCCGACGGCCGTGTAACGCACTTCCAAAAGGCGACTTAAAAGGTAAGACCTGAGGGCACCCCTTTTTTATTCTCGTTCATTTTTTAATTATTTATTAGTATTTCTTCGCATGCGTATTGTTGGTTCATGTATGTTGTGGTCAATGGATGAATGATTTTGTGCTATCTCTCATGGTATATTGGATGGAAACCCAGACGTATATTCCGTAGCCGAATCCGAATGGACGGTAGTGCGGTCTGAACTTGGGATACAATTCCACGTATTACTTGAGAAACGCACATATGTCATTTTGTCTAATCTTGTGTTTATCCATTGTTTATTATAAATAGCACGTTATTTCATGCATGATTTAGTTATCTCTTTCGCATTAGGCACTTTATGATATCTCTTCAATGATTATGCTTAGACAATTATTTATTTATATTTCCGTATTTATCAATTTAATATGTTCATGAAATTATGTGCTTACCGTTATGTCGATTTACTTTTATGCATGCAAACTTAGATATAGGTTGTATGCGAACTTAGATATAGGTTGTATGCGAACTTAGATATATGTTGTATGCAAACTTAGATGTAGGTTATTCTTGCGTATGTATGTTACGTAGACTTGTTTATATTATCGCTTAAATATGTTCATTACAAGAGGCATAAGTAAGGGACCATTCTGAACCCAACGATTTGAGGTCTTCCCTTGCGAGGGGTGAGTGCGGCCATAAATCATTTCCCAGTTCACACTGGGTGGCGACTCCATTTTATTTCTCTGGTTTAGTCCCCCGCAGGCTACTCCGTGCTCCCGACCGGGCCGCGAGCCTAGGACAGCGTCACCGATTTATGTGTCCTACAGTAGTATATAAAGGGAGTTAGACCACATTTGTAAGGGTTACCAAATTTTTCACTTAAACACAAACTTGTAAGAAATAGAGAAAGGAAAGCAACCTGCTCGTTTTTTTTTGTTAGACCTTCTTTAAAACAGGTCGGCCGAGCTCGGTTCAGTAATAAAAGAACCCATCACCCCGCTTCGTGACCGTGGACGTAAATTGGACCAGCTCCACCGAACCACGTTAAATCTTCTCTATGGGGAAAGAACAAGAAGCAGGGGGAGTTATCCTGAAACTGCCCTTGGGACGAAAATCAGCCATCAACAGTTGGCGCCGTCTGTGGGGAAAGAACAAGAAGCAGCTTACGTAGAAGGACAATGGCGGATGATGGGAACCACAGGTCATCAGAGAGTTCAACAACAGAATGGATGGGAAGGATGGAGGAAAGTATTCGAAAGGATAGAGAGGAGAACCAGACGCTCTTGAAGGCCATGATGGATAAACTGGAGAGACTGGAAAAAGTGAATGATGAAAGGTTAGAGGCTGGTCCAAGTCGGAGGAGAAATGAGATAGCGCAAGGGAAAAGTGTGGTAGACCTGAGCGATGACAATGAATTCGGAAGGAGGGAGCCACAGAGGGTGAGGTCAGTGGTGATAGCGAGAGCCCCGCCAACAGAAAGAGTGTTGGGGGGAGAAGAAGAAAGACAAACGCTGGAGTCATCAAGTAATAGCCCACGCTCTAAGAAGAAAGAATATAGGAGATATGGGAGAGGGGAGCGAGAGGTGTCTAGCCATGGTGCACGTCGTGATCAGGGCAACAGACGTGAGGATGTTCAGGGGAGGCAGCATAATGATAACGATAACCACATGAAAGTCTGGTTTAGAAAAGAATGAGTAAGTGGGAGGAAAACATGAAGGCCGATAAAAGGGATGGCCAGGACGGAGAAATGGCCTCTCCTTTTACTGAAGAAATCTTGTTGGCGGAGTTCCCTAGGCAGTTCACGATGCCGTCTATAAATGTCTACAGAGGTCATACTGATCCTAAGTCTCACATCGAGAGTTTTATCTTGATGATGCAAGTACAGGGAATGGTGGGAGAAGCCGTCTGCGAGGTGTTCCCTCTGACTCTGGGTGGACCCGCGATTCTGTGGTTCAGAAATTTGACTCCATGAAGCATCAATAGTTTCTCACAGCTCAGGAAATTGTTTATTCGGCATTTCAAAGGAGCGTGTGTTCCAAAAAAAGACAATGGGAGAGTTGAGGTTGATAAAGCAGAGGGACGATGAGCCCCTAAAGAATTTTATTGAAAGGTACCACAATTTGGTTCTCAAGGTAGGGGTCTATGAGTCAATGGAGGCTTTGGAAAGTCTTAAAGGGGCCTTAAAGGTGGGAAGACTGTGGACTCACTTGAGGGTCCAGGACGTACTAGACTTGCCACAGCTCTAGAGTTGGCGAGAAAGTTCGTTTCGATGGAGGAAGATGAGAAGGCTGCCCGAAAATGAGGGGTATAGAAGGAAAGAGTGCAGAAGCCAGAGATGCCGCTGAGGCTGGACAGAGAGTTGAGGAATCCTCCTCCCAGACAGAGGGAGTTCAGGCCGGTGCCTCCCAGCAATGTGCCACAAGAGAGGAGAACTCAGGTACAAGTAAACCATGTGACCAGAGGAGTAGGGTACACACCCTTGAACAAACCGATGGCCCAGATCGCGAAAGAAATTCAAAGTATGGGCCTCTTAATGGAACCCGATCTAAGAAATTATCTGGTAGAAAAGAAGAACGAAAAATATTATTGTGTGCACCACAATATGAGGGGACACTCGGCCGAGGGTTGTAAGGATCTGCGAGAGCAGATGGAGAATCTTGCCCAGAACGGTTACCTAAACGAGTACATTGACCAGGGGGCCATGGCGGCCCGGCAGCGGCAAGGGCATAGGCAAACATATACCATCGTCGGAGGCAGAACGCTGGCCGGAGACTCGAACCGGTCAAGAAAAAATTATTGCAGGGTCCGAGGAGTGGAGATAATATCGATGGGGCAGGCCCCGGGAGTGCAAAGTGATCGGTCGGTCCCTATAATGTTCACCGACGAAGATGCACATAGGGTAAGTTTTCCGCACGATGACCATTGATAATTAAAGTAGTGATAGGGGGAACAGAGGTAGACAAGATTCTGGTAGATCCAGGGAGCGCGGTCGATATAATCTCCAAATAAGCCTTGGATGGATTAGGGATAGAGTATGCGACAGTGACCTAGGATAGGACACCTCTGTACGGGTTTGGAGGAGCAACGGTCGTCCCACTGGGAAGAATACAGTTGGCCATGACGGTCGGGACTTCCCCACGCACTCGGACAATCATGATAGACTTCACGGTGGTAGATTGTATGAGCAGTTATCAAATCATTGTGGGCCGGCCCTTCATGATGAAAACGAAGGACGCCATGTCATGTTATTACTTGAAGCTAAAATTGTCCACCCGGGCCTGGATCGGGATTGTGTGCGGGAGCCAGAAGGTGGCCCAGAGTTGCTTTGCCACCGTCTCGAAAGAAACTCTTTGTGTTGAGCAGGGTCGGTGGAAGAAGGGAGGAGGAGGAGGATGATGAGGAATCATAGGGTAGGGTTTACTTTCGGCGATGGCAGAATGGGGAATAGAACCCGTCAAATCGCCAGAAATCTGCAAATCTTCAAGGTTGACATCATAAAAAGACGGGAACAATGTCACAGATTGAGTAGTATATAAATGGAGTTAGACCACATTTGTAAGGGTTACCCAATTTTTCACTTAAACGCAACTTGTAAGAAATAGAGAAATGAAAGCAACAAGCTTGATTTTTTTGTTAGACATTCTTTAAAACAGGTCGGCCGAGCTCGGTTCAGTAATAAAAGAACCCCCACCCCGCTTCGTGACCGTGGACGTAGGTTGGACCAACTCCACCGAACCACGTTAAATCTTATCTTTTCGATTTTCTTGTGTGTTTTTCTTGTTTTTCGTCAAGTTTATTTTGGTCCCCCCATAACCAAAAAAATTCAAGGTTGAGGGAAAGTTGTCTCGGGGGAGTTATCCCGAAACTGCCCTTGGAACGAAAATCAGCTGTCAACAAATTTATTAGTAAACAATGGATATATTTCTTAATTAGAAATTATGACTGATGCTAATTTTGAACATATTATAGGAAAATATATGAATTCCGACCCAATTACACTTAACAAACTTGTCATTTAAGAGTAAATTCAAATTATTAGACAGTCAACAATCGCAAGACAAAATCCCAACATTAACACTCAATAATATTTTTTAGACAGATTAATGAGAATGTAAAAAGTAAAAACATTTCATATTATTAGAGACGGTGATTTCACCCACAAACCGTAATCTATAAAAGTCTATCCGTAATGGGTATAATTTGGTAAATATTTAAGCGGATTTGGTGCGGGTTTGTTAAATTAAAACAAAATCTGCTGCGGATTTGGTAATTAAGCAAAACCTGCGGATACCCGCAGCTGGTATCTGCTACCTGCAAGCTTAAATTTTTTGTTTTACATTTTTTAGAACAAAGAAAATTCACTCATATAAAATGACTCATATTATGTAATTAACTTATCATTTTTTTAAATTGTTTTTGGTCTTGTATTGGTTTAATCTGTAGTTACTTTTTTTTTTTGTCAACTTTATCATTTTTTTGAATTTCGTTTGGTCTAGTATCCTGTTTAATATTTGCGACTTCATATTAACTTCAAACCAAACTCCACTGAAATGTGAAGAAATTATAAATGGTTTAATATTTTGTTTAATTTGATTTTCATATTATAGATGAAGAATATTTTTTATCACGGAAAATTTATTTTTATATGATATCTTAAAAACCCGTAAAAAATCTACGGAGTACCAATACGGGTTTGATAATTTATTTTTATATACGGGTGCGGGTTTGGTAATGAAAATTAAAACCCGCAGCAAATATGGTGCGGGTTTGATAATTTATTTACTTACGCGAGTGCGGGTTTGATAATAACAAACCCGCACTAAACCATACACACCGCCATCCCTACATATTATGTGGTGTTACTGTTTAGAGATAGACACCCAAACATATAAATTATTGGCCACATGTATTAAAAACAAATACTGATATTTCCATATCCTCAATTTAAGGATATTATCTTGTATTTCATGAAAGCGATTGAGGAAGCTAGAAGAAATCATTAGGATCAAACTGCTTTGTTAGCCCACGATTAAATTCATCAAACATTGCATCCACATCTAGATGACTCAAAACAAATATTATTGCTTTTGACATCCATTTTAGAAAGAAAAAAAAAATCAATAACAAATCTAATTCATCATTAAAAAGTACTTAGTTTTCACAAAATTCATTACAGCAATATTGATAAACAAATTGGTTAATTATTAAATATTTGATTGTGAAATTAAAGATATGTCAGAATATGAGAATCAAATTTAGGGTATAATTGATATAGCTTTTTCAAATAAATTTTTTCGAATAGACTTTCTATTAAAAATTATAAAATTATTTTAATGGGCAAATTTCTTAAAGTTATATTATGAATCCTCTATTTGGTATTATGATTTGACATATGATGAGATAATAAAATTGTGTTTAGGTCAAAATATAATTTTTAATTGTTTGGTTAATGAGCAAAAATTACGATTACAAATTTTAATTTCTTTTAAAAAAAAATAAGTGTTACAAAAGTTCAAATTTTAAGTTTTTACCCACTATAAAAATATTAGAAAAGCTCACTGTAATTTTTTTAACAAAAAACAAAATTACATAATATGATTTATGAACCGTTCATTATACTTTTTTAATCGCAACATCAATCAGAGACAAAAGAAACGAAATAATAATGTTAAATAAAATAAGGGTATTTAATTAAATTTAAATCTTTAAAAATTTTATAATCTCTACCCCCAAAACTTGCTAGTAAAGACAAAATAAATTTTTTTAATCATCAAAAACTTTACTATAAATACAGCTGAACATCATCAAAAAAATTTAAGAGCTTTTGAAATAAAATAAATAAATAAATAAAATCTATTACCTATATTAAAGCTCATACCAAGCTTGCAATTTATAAATATCAGAAGGATCTTAATCCCAAAAAAGAAAAATCATATTATATGCGTGCTTTAATGTACATATAGTAAAGTAGGAAGCAAAATCTAGTGGTGAATAAAAAATTAATTGAAATTGAAAAATCAAATAGAATACGAAAAATTTAACCAAAGTAATAATTTTTTTATTTTCATAAATAATTATTCGGTATTTTAATTAAAAATTGAACAGAACCAAATTAGAATAATTTTTAACTAAAAAATCGAACCGAATCAAATTAATTAAATAATTTAATTTATTGAATTTTATAAAATCTAATCATATTATTTTATAAATATATATATTTTTTTTATAATAACCGGAGCGAACCGTGTCCAGCAAAATATCAGATAATTACTGTAGAAGGATTTTAATTATATGAGTACTTTATGTGTACATATATAGTAAAGTTGGCACCGGTATCTTTCTGGTCTGACAGTTAATATCCTTCTTATTTTTCTTGGCTGCAGAACCAGACAAAATGCTGGGGACCATTGAATTTATTCCCCTCATTGTCAAATGGATAGCTTGATTTTGAAGCCATCTGAAACTCAAAAATCTTCCCTTTAATACAATTTGGTTTCTGGAATCTGTTGGGCAGTCGTATTATTACCCCTTTTTATATACATTATTTAATCAAAATTATTAATAGAAATCATGAAAATCATGAAATCGAACACAAACTCAAAAAGTTGGAAATATATTGTTGTAGAAGATAATGAATTTAAATCAAATCGAGAAAAACCTATGTCCTTAAAAATTTATTAACCCCGGCTCAGTGCATTAGGATCTCTTGTGGCTAACGTTCTCGCATGATACTTGATTGTTTCTTGTAATAAGGGGTACTCATTTCTTCAAGAATTTGAACTATGAATATGGTGGAAACTCTTTCACTTAAAAAATTTTAAACTCTCTAACAATGAATGAAATTTGGAATGAATGAATTATAAAATTTTTAGAATGAATGGAAAATGAACCAAATGACTCATTTTTATAGACATATAATGTTTTCTTTCCACCCTTAAGTTTAAGGATGCAATCCTTAAAGAAGTCATAACTCTTCGACGTACCCTTCCAATTGAAAGGTTATATCTTTTCCGTGTAAATGATATATCCATTCATTTGATGTTTTTCCTAAACATCACATATTAAGGACATGTCTGATCACAAGATACCTTATAAATACACTTTTTATTTAGGAAAATTCCTACAGAATTAACTTCGAGGCCTTTCCAGATTTTTATTTATTTATTTATTTTTGTGGTTACTTGTCAATTTCTGAAAAACATATGGCTAAATTAAAATGCGTGCTATGGTGACTAATTATTATTATTATTATCCAATAACGAATGGGACGGGGTTAGATTTTGCTTTATGTGTTATCCAATTACCCACACAATGATTGCCCCTTTGCACATTACCCAGCAGTTATCCAATTTAAACCCTTTGCTGGTTACAAGTAAATAAATATTTATATATACATGCTGATAAGGTGTGTTGAGCATTTTTAGCAATGGAGATCCTGGATCTGTTCATAGTGGCATTAATTCCAATTCTGAAAGTACTCTTGGTTACTGCTCTTGGCCTGCTCCTCGCAATAGATCGCATAAATCTCTTAAGCCATGACACAACACATAGTTTAAACAACGTGAGTAGGCTTTGAAATGATCAGGTAGCTAAGCTCTGCATATAATCAAACAGGACTTATAAAACTTTTACTTTCTCTTTTGTTTTGCTTTCTTGGTCAGCTTGTATTCTATGTGTTCAATCCAGCACTCATCGGTAGCAATCTTGCTGAAACCATTACTTTAGAGAGTTTAATTAGCTTGTGAGTTCTTTATGTATGACTAGCTACTGCCTCATCTTAATTTGTTACCAAAACATATATCCGCGATGAGTTTTTAACGCAGGGGCTTGACATTGATTGTGCAGGTGGTTCATGCCGGTGAATATTTTGTTGACATTCATAATTGGCTCTGCTCTTGCTTGGATTCTAATTAAACTCACTCGAACTCCTCCGCATCTCCAAGGCCTTGTCATTGGTTGCTGCTCTGCTGGTATATATATATATATATATTAAATTTGCATCTTTTGTTCTTCTTCTTTTTTACCCGGATGCAAAAGATCCTTGTTTGTTGATTTACATGCTGAATGTTCGTTCATAGGGAATTTGGGAAACTTGCTTCTCATTATTGTTCCAGCTGTTTGTGAGGAATCAAATAGTCCATTTGGAGATTCATCGGTCTGCTCCACTTATGGAGAGGCTTATGCTTCACTTTCTATGGCGGTATGAATGTAAATTCTTTTGTTTTAAGACTTCAATATGACTATTAACTTGTATTCTGGTCACAGGTGGGATCAATATATATATGGACTTATGTGTATTATATCATGAGTCTTTATTTGAATAAAAGCACTACAGATACTAGTACAAATAAAGATTCATCAACAATCAATATTACATCTTCTGGAGAAACCTCATCCGAAATATTCTCAGAGACTAGCACTAAACCACTTCTACGTTCAAATGATCGCCAAGATGAAACGCCTACTACTAGCTCAAGGGTAACATGTCTCTTAAAAATGCTTTTATCCCCAATATTACATTAGTAGGAAATTCATTTATTTGGTTATGTTTAATGTGCTTGTCTGGACTCTGTTACTAGCTTCAATATACATTTGCGTAGTGTTAGTATCTGTGTAAACAGTTACTGCAATGAGATAGTTTCTTAAATTCTTTGACAGGTTCCATTTCTGGATGGGATGACTCAAAGCATTAAGACAGTTACATCAAACATAGACCTGAAAATGGTCTTTGCACCATCTACAATTGCAGTGGTATGCTAGTTTGAATGCTTGTCAAAAGATTTTTTTTGGTTTTTTGGGTAAAAAAAAAAAAAGATTCTTACTACAAGTGATTTCTTCATTTGTTTTCATGTTGAAGATTATTGGGTTTGTCATCGGAACAATCTCTCCGATTAGGAAAGTAATGATTGGTGATAGTGCTTCTCTTCGTGTACTCGATAGTTCTGCAGCGTTGGTGGGGTAAAGATCAAACTTGTAAATATTCTAATAAGCTTAAATTTTAAGAAACTTTGATCCTGAGAACAAGATTTGACCTGCAGGGAGGCAGCAATCCCAGCAATGACACTGATCATAGGAGCAAATCTTCTTTCAGGTACTTTGATATTTTTCCTACTTGTGTTTAACTTGGCCTGCCTAATTATGGAACCATGATCGTTATTCATGTTGTTGTTACAGGTTTAAAAAGCTCAGGATTAGGTGTTTCACTGATTACAGGAATTATAGCAATACGGTATATATTGTTACCTCTATTGGGCATTGTGATTGTTAAAGCAGCATACCGGTTTGGCTTGATCGGTTCGGATTCATTATATCAATTCATTCTTTTGCTTCAGTATACACTCCCCCCTGCACTCAATGTAGGTATGATGACTAATGGATTGGCATTAATTGATCAACTGTCTTGAATATTTTTTATTTTATTTTGAGAATTAAAAATTTTTAAGTGTTTCTTTGTTACTCTCTGATGTTATTTGACAGGTACCATAGTCCAGTTATTTGAGACTAGTGAGAATGAATGTTCTGTGATAATGCTATGGACTTATGCAGTCGCTGCATTTGCTCTTACACTTTGGATAACTTTTTACATTTGGCTTTTGGCTTAAAGTTGTTTCTGTAATCTTTTTTACTGAGTATTTCTAATACAATTATAATGTTCCTCCACCGATATCTTAATAACTTATTTAATGGACCATGTTGAGTTCATCTTTTAAAATATTATACCTCACACGATGGACGGATGTACTTATTTTTTCAAACATGTAACTCGACGCAGTTCACACTTTTATCGACTTTTATTTGCTCCTATAGGATTTGGGATTTGAATCTACTATATTTTAAATTATTTAAATTCGGGTCGGATAATTTGACAACAGGATTTTCAACATTTCAAAAAAAAAATTTAGGCGGTGCTCACACCCCCACCATCAATCAACTGCAATCCTCCCATTTATACGAAGTTCATAAACGTATTGTGTATATATGATAGAATTAATTAGATTGTAGGGTGATGACGTGGTTCTATTGATCCTATATAGGATTTTC
>SKCR01029182.1:0-55853 GCA_019454045.1 Zanthoxylum bungeanum
CTTTGAAGATTTCCAGCTCACTGTACCGTTATTCAAACTATATAGTACCGTTTGTGACTTTTAGTCGTCTTTATCGGTTATAGGAAACTTGCTACAGTGACCCCAGTTACTTCAGTTCTCCTTCTCCATGGACTAAGACAGCATCCTTAGTTCTCTAAGATACTAACGGATGTTCTTAACATCAATCCAGTGACTATCACTCGGATCGGCCTGTTTGTGAATCCATATGCTCAAAGCGTATGATACACCAGGTCTCGTACATTTTTCAATGTACGGTTTCTAGGAGAGTATTGCGAAAGCCAAGCTTACGCCGATATTTATTTTATGGGAATATCATTTCCAAGAAATGACGTATTATCATTATTTTAAAGGACATCCACTGTCAGTGCGCTCCCACTAACCTCCTTATATACACAAGAATTATTTTCGTTTTGAATTAAATCGTACACCATTATGATTATATCAAAACGATAATTCCAAGAACATAATGCTTGCTTCAATCCAATCATGGATCGAAAACACTGCATTATCCAAATGGATTTACCGTGGCAACAGGTAAAAGGTTGAATCGTAATCAACACAATGTTGATAACGATACCTTTCCGTTTAAAAACCTAGCTTTATACGCTGGTATGTTGTCATCCATGTATGTCTTCCTAGAAGACTTTTAGTACCATTAGGCACAATGCCTTGTGGTACATCAACTAGTATCCAAACTGGTTGAGATACATGGAATCCATTTCGGATTATATGGCACTTTGCCATAATTAGGGAGTTGATATCTTGTATCACTTCCTCATACGTAGTCAGTTGGTATTCCTCAATAAGATTCACATATTTATGAGGTTAGATCAGAAACCCATACGCAAGGTTATTTTCTGACTCTGTCCGACCTACGCGGTTCTTGTGTATTCGAAGATTAATGGTAATAGTCTCATCCTGGATGAACTATTCATGTTCCATTAAGATTCAGTGCCTTGAACAGTATTACTCCGATTTCCATCGAGTTATACTATCCTCCACTTACCACTGCATATCGGTATTCCTCTCAGGAAAACCGTATGGTGAGTAACAATCTAATTGTTCTCTTGTGAGATGTATAAGTACAATACTATGGTATCCCTAGGATAACCTACATTTGGCACCTATCCTATTTGGGTTTTAGGTTTGGTATCATCCAAACATATGCCTAGCATACCCAAATTAATCAAGGAATGAGAAACCCGGTTTCTTTCCCGTTAATATCTAATATGATATCTGTCAAACAGATTATTATGGAACCTTATTCAAATAAGTTCTTGCACTGTTTAAAGCTTATCTGTTGAAGGAAATGGTAGCTCAGAGCGACTCGTGATTAACCTTATCATGTCTACAAAATTCGGTTAATCCGTTCGAACACACCGTCAAACTGACGTATTCCGGGAGGAGTCCTAATTTGAAAGAATAATATACTCTTTCATATATACAAGAAACTTATTGTTTAAGTATTATTCATTACGGTCTTACCATGATGGTTTAATACTTTAGCCGATCTATTTGTCTATTTCGTGTCGAAACTCTAAAAGTTTCCGATTTGTGTTTCAAAAAAAACACATAACCATACGTGATGCCACATCCGTACAGGTCACGAAATATTCATATCCATATCTAGCCTAGCTAGACATGGGCCCACTTACTTCACTATGAAGTAGGGCTAACAGATCGGTGGCATTTAGACTTTTACCAAGTAAATAGTGTTTTAGGCACTTTACCCAAATAGACTAGATTCGTAGACTTTATTTGAATGGAATCAAATCAGTCATGGTATCCGCTCTTCAAAAGTGCGGATATACGATTCTTGTTTATCAGTGTCCCTGACAACTATCCACAATTAAGTTTCTTAACTGATCAAATCAGTTTGAGCTATTTATTTGTCATGTTATATATTTGAGATATTTTTATATTCAAAATATAAATCATGTTATTCACATCTAATGGTGTTTATCTCATATCATCTTTATATATGAAACACTTTAGTGTTCTAGAATATAAAGGTACACCCGCAGCGGGTTATACGCGATATAGAGATAATGTTTCTAGTCAAACTAGATACATTATAACAGTTTCCTAATTTACGTACTAACCCGAAGGTAGTTCCTAAATTCAGGTATCTACGTTTAAAACAGCGACTTTCGTCCTGTTTCCAATTCGCAGATAATCTCTATTGAAGTCAGTATCCTGTTCAAAACAGATTCTGAACATCAATAATTTTATGTACCACACTAAGTATTTAAAATCCAATTTCAATACTAGTTTGTGAACATAATTATGACAATCATATTGAAGTCAGAGCCTTGCTCGTCTTCTATTCCTTCTTAGGATATGTCATTTTATCTTCCCAGAAGATTATAATGATTTTGCCTGTTTCAACATTCCAGAAGCTTTGTGACCAAGCCTCGTGTTTCTGGAATATCGATTAAGTGTGCGCCTTGCGCTACAAGCTTAATATATTATTTTATCAAATAAAATAACCTATTCATTTCCAGGACCATCCTGAAACTTTATTCCCAATTTGAAAATTAAACCATTTAAAACACATTTTCCCAGGATTTGTTTTAAATGTCAATCTTTCAATTATATCTTGATTCTAATAGTCCAACTATTTAATCAACGATTTGTGTACTATTTATTATAATGATTATAATAGTCCCAACTATATAATCAAATGATTTAAATTATTAACCTCAATTACATTGATTACTATAGTCCAACTATAAAATCAACTGTAAACTGAAATTAATTAATTCAATATATATTGATTAATATAATCCAATTATATATAATCAAATATAATACAGTCCAACTGTTTATTAAACAACAACTTTAAATATTAGTCCAACTAACATTTAATCTAACGACGAAATAATTTGAATGAACGCATGGCGAGTAATTGAACGAGTATTGCAAATTCAATTCTTGCCTCCCACTATTTTTCGGCGAGCCTCTAACCCTCTGTCGAGTACTCGGGAAACCGTTTTTCCTAGTGGGCTAGGATCCCGTTAAATATCACACAATCTTGACTTTGGCCAACAAATTGTATATAATTAACAGGTAGATCTCGAAGATCAATTGGATCTCATCCAATTCCTAGATCCAGTAGGCGGATATCCAAATCCTAAGCATATATCTTATATATGCCAATACATCCAATGTATTACCTAACCCTTTTTCCTCTGAATCAACTAAGGCCTTGGCTTTGGCACAACAAACTTAGTGATCCAGTCAATGTGACCCTTGACCATGAAAAGCTTCGTAATCAATGTCGATGGACAAGAAGTGGTCTTGACTTTGGCCAACAAACCACAACTTGGACAAGACACCGATATGGAACAAAGCTCTCGTGATTCAAACACATCTTCGACGGACAAAGGGCTTGACTTTGGCCACAACCCAATGCCAATCTCGGATCTTGAGTAAGAATCACTCAATGGAAGGAAAAACACTTGATATTGAACGAGGGTTTTTCGCGTGCAATTGACTACCAATTTATTATCTTTGTTAAGGTCTCATCATCATACACCCTTAAACATGCATCTAAACACATATAAAGCGCATATGAAATAAAATAATAATGATATGCGGATGGATACTTTACATTGATCCTAGATCAAATCTCTCATTTTCTCTCTCCAAACTGCACATGTACTTACTTCTACCCATTACACTACACTTCGTCAAGAACCTCATTTACATTGAGGGGAATAGGTGAGAAGAGAATACAAAGAGTATAGAGGTGATAAGGCTGGACACGCAGGTCCAATTAATAAATCAATTTATTACATTTCCAAATTGTGCCCACCCGACTAATATCCATCTGATATCATTATTCATGCATCGCAACCATGTATTCATACAAGCATGTTTATCAATCAATCTAATCCATTTAATTAATCTGATAATTAGTGATCATCCAATGTTCAAACAACGATTTGATTTTGCTCGAGTCAAACTCGTTTTTGCGAATAAGTACTCAAAGTACGAATTCTGAATTAAATTAAACTACATATTAAATCCAATTTAATACGCATTTAATTCTAATTCACTATTTAATTCCAAATTAAATATTACACTTTTATTAACGAACCTTTACGACTTAAATTCCAATTTAATCGCACGGGTCTCAAAGCCCGATTAACATCTAATGTTTATTTAATTAAAGTCCAATGGGCTTTTAATTAATTTCTATAAGGCGTGGACTTTTTGTCAACTCGGGTCAAACCAAATACCAAAAATCCAATCCGGAGTTACCCCATAAGCCTTTAAATTAATTTTGGCCCATTAGGCCCAATATAAATAATTAGGTCCATTAAGTCTAATTTGACTTTATGGATGCGGTTTTAGGCCCAATTGGATCAACAACCAAATTTGCCTAAACTCAACTTTGTACAACAAAGCCCAAAAGCCCAATCACAACCTTAAAGCCCAATTCCCAAAAATAAGCCTAAGCCCAATTAATTAACGTATAAAAATTAAATTCCATAATTATTAACCTAAGTGTAATACACATTAACCACCCAATTAATATTTCTAAACATCAATTAGCATACTTAATCATGCACTTTAACATTAAATAGTGTCCCAACACAATTTATTAAAATCAAACCCAATTTACATGCTTTTGTTCTCGGCAATTAGGGGTTTTTTTCAATCCGATTCGGTTTTCAATCCAATTGAATCCAGATCATAATTCCCAAATCAATTAAATTCATCCAATGAATCAAAAATACAAAAAACCAATGAATTTCATATTCAATTGAATTCGGCCAAGCCTACTTTAATTGGGAAAATTGTTCCAAATCAAAATTCAATCCAATCAAATTTCAATTCAACATTACCCACTTGTTTCAAGTCATCCAATGATCAAACACAAATCACCAAGATATTAGGGTCTCAATTTTCGGCCAACATAAGCAATTTGGGGAAAATTGTTCCAAAACAATTTCAACAAATTGATCCAATCAATCATCAATTAAAACATACTTTAAGCATTCTAAATCATCCAATTTCATCAAACATGCTCAAAATCAAGTTTACCAAATTTGTCACTTTATGCCAACATAAAAATTGGGGAATTTGTTCCAAACATAATTTTCAACAAATTGATCCAATCAATCTTAAATTAAACTACTTTAAAGCATTCTCTTCATCCAATTTCACAAAATATGCTCAAAATCAAGTTTACCCAAATTTGTCACTTTATGCCAACATAAAAATTGGGGAATTTTGTTCCAAACATAATTTCAACAAATTGATCCAATCAATCTTAAATTAAACATACTTTAAGCATTCCTCATTCATCCAATTTCACAAAATATGCTCCAAAATCAAGTTTACCCAAATTTGTCACTTTATGCCAACATAAAAAATTGGGGAATTTGTTCCCCAACATAATTTCAACAAATTGATCAATCAATCTTAAATTAAAACATACTTAAAGCATTCTCATTCATCCAATTTCACAAATATGCTCAAAATCAAGTTTACCCAAATTTGTCACTTATGCAACATAAAAAATTGGGGAAATTTGGTTCCAAACATAATTTCAAAAAATTGATCCAATCAATCTTAAATTAAACATACTTTAAGGCATTCTCATTCATCAATTTCACAAAATTGCTCAAAATCAAGTTTACCCAAATTTGTCCTTTATGCCAACATAAAAAATTGGGGAAATTAATGTTCCCAAACATAATTTCAGCAAATTGATCCAATCAATCTTAAATAAACATACTTTAAGCATTCTCATTCATCCAATTTCACAAATATGCTCAAAATCAAGTTTACCCAAATTTGTCACTTTATGCCAACATAAAAAATTGGGGAAATTTGTCCAAACATAATTTCAACAAATTGATCCAATCAATCTTAAATTAAACATACTTTAAGCATTCCTCATTCATCCAATTTCACAAAATATGCGCAAATCAAGTTTACCCAAATTTGTCACTTTATGCCAACATAAAAAATTGGGAAATTTGTTCCAAACATAATTTCAAAAATTGATCCAATCAATCTAAATTAAACATACTTTAAGCATTCTCATCATCCAATTTCACAAAATATGCTCAAAATCAAGTTTACCCCAAATTTGTCTGCCCAAAATTAGGGAAATTGAATCCATCCAATTCATGAAATTGATCATACACAAGTTCAATTCAACCTCATTCAAGCATACTTCATCAAACTTCAACCAAATCATGCCTAAATCGAGTTTACCCAATTTTAACCCTACTTTTTCATGCTTGATAATAGCTCAGATACCATTTTTGAGTTCTAATATAGGTTCCAAAATCATGAATCACCAAAATTCGCATGAATACACAAAGGAATAAGGCGGAAACTTTACTCACATTGAACGGTTTTGGATGCGGAAAACAAGATGCGTTTTTGTCATTGTTGAAGCTCGGTTTTGGACTCCTTGAGCTGCTGTGATGCTCGTTTGGGGCGTTTTGATGCCTTCAAAATTCGGCCATTGATGACTCCATGGAAGCTCAAAGCTTCAAGCTCCAAAAATAAATCCAAGCGCATGAAGACACTTCCCTATCACCTATGTATCACTCAAGGTGTGCTAGCCACATCATCTTCTTTGTCTTGCTTCTCATAGATTCGGCCATCACCAAAAATGAGAGAAGAAATTTGGCTCCAAGCCGTGAGGAAGAAGAGAAAAAGAGAGGGAGAAAGAGAACGTGAATGAGGAGAGAGAGTGGGAAAAGAAAAAGTATATTTGGTTTTTATATTTCCAAAATAAAATCATTTACCAAATTCTTTTTCAATTTTCATTTACCAAAAAGTCAAAAAAGCAAAAAGCAAAAAGCATTTAAAGCTTTTCAACTACCACATCAATCACTCAAATCAAGTGACAACTTGTCACATCACTCAAAGTGACATTTGATTTGACGCTTGTTATGACTCGCGATTTGACGCTCGATTTGACTTGCGTGCCGCACTCGAATTCAAAATTCGAATGCGCTCGCAAATAATCTCGGGCTCGGGTTCGCTAATTCCAAATTAACGAATTTTCCGTCGCGTCGTAATTAAATGATTACGCCTAGCGAAATCACTATTCACGTCGCTAACGAATTAATTCTAAATTAATTCGTTCGCCCGAATTAAAATCTAATTTTAATTCCGCGTCGAAATCCAATTTCGTATAATATATCGAATATATTATTTTGTCGATTAATTCCAAATTAATCGTTCTCTCTCTTTAATTATATTTTATCCCAGATAAAATATCTCCGTGATTAATCCCAGATTAATTTTCTCTCTCTTCTAATTAATCCCAGATTAATTAAGTGCGAGTTATACGTCATCGGTGAATCTTCAGGAAGCGACCCATGAGATCTCCGGATATGTTGGCAGTAAATACGGTGGTCGGACTATCCGAACACGTAAGTACCTCGTACTACGTTTATACCGATTTACAAGACAAGGTTGGCTTCTAGCAAAGCGCCATGCCTACCCAATTCTCCAGAAATATTCTTACAGGAATATATAGATATGTATCAAGCGTAGTATACCGTAGTATTGTGTATATCAGCCCAGTATCGGATAGTCACGTGCTAGGGCTGGGGCTGGATAAGTGTCTGCCCCGTCCGAAGCACATGTCGAATGTCTGGTAACTAGTCTCTATAATCGGATATACATGACCTTGTCATAATATTCCGATGGCCGGCCAACACTTAAGAGCACTAATACCGTATCCTGTGTGACATCATCTCCACTATGACTGAAGTGATACTTCCGTCTCGACATCACACCCAATACACTACGACTCTCTGATAAACCCAGAAGTGGTGTACGCAGAACCGGTTAAAGCCCTGTACCACCAAGACCAAAGTCTATCGATTATCGTAAGTATTAGCGATGCAAGTCTCAGGTTAAGACTATACACACCTACCTTGATTTCGGCCTCCCATAGACACATAGTCATAATACCAATGGGATTCCGAGGGGTCTATCCAGAGCGAAGCTGTTTCCCGTACCATCGGTGAAACACGACCTCCTATCGCACTTGCATATATCTGATACTTATATATATGAGAACTATGCCGTTGTGCCCTCACAACGCCCACAAGTGCAATACTAGCCTATTCCGCATTATCGATGTCCAGTCTCGATAATACTCCGACTATGGATATTTAATGATTAAACCTTCGGGGACTGATACTGTCTCATATCATTCTCAGTCCAGGAACTAATCATAGGGACCTCTCTTCATTATATATCTATGGTGATCTAATCACAAATGATGAGAGTGCAATTTCCTTGTCACATAGTTAATTTGCTACAACAACACAATGATCTGTGCAAATAGTGACGCTATGGGTCATTTTGTCCAACAATCTCCCACTTGGCACATAGCCAGTCACTCAAGTGTCCTACACCCGAACTATGTACGGTTGGCTCAAACTACTGAGAAATGCATTCGTCAGCGATTTGCATGATTATCATCTTGATGCGATTTATTCGATCATCACATCGCCACGATATATGATCCGAATGAATCAGATGAGTATCTAAGTATGTATCTGGATCGTTGATGAGACCATTAATTCTTTAGCCTGTGCTGACGCCTAGCTCAGCCGCTAACAGAACTATATCTAATCTAATTAGATTTGTATCGACCCAAATGACTTATATTGCTGCTTCAGCTGCAGCAACAACCCGCATTTGTTGTTTATTCGGTAACAGTATCTTACTTGGAAGATTTCCAGCTCACTGTACCGTTATTCAAACTATATAGTACCGTTTGCGACTTTTAGTCGTCTTTATCGGTTATAGGAAACTTGCTACAGTGACCCCAGTCACTTCAAGTTCTCCTTCTCCATGGACTAAGACAGCATCCTTAGTTCTCTAAGATACTAACGGATGTTCTTAACATCAATCTAGTGACTATCACTCGGATCGGCCTGTTTGTGAATCCATATGCTCAAAGCGTATGATACACCAGGTCTCGTACATTTTTCAATGTACGGTTTCTAGGAGAGTATTGTGAAAGCCAAGCTTACGCCGATATTTATTTTATGGGAATATCATTTCCAAGAAATGACGTATTATCATTATTTTAAAGGACAGCCACTGTCAGTGCGCTCCCACCAACCTCCTTATATACACAAGAATTATTTTCGTTTTGAATTAAATCGTACACCATTATGATTATATCAAAACGATAATTCCAAGAACCTAATGCTTGCTTCAATCCAATCATGGATCGAATAACCTGCATTATCCAAATGGATTTACCGTGGCAACAGGTAAAAGGTTGAATCGTAATCAACACAATGTTGATAACGATACCTTTCCGCTAAAAGCCTAGCTTTATACGCTGGTATGTTTCCATCCATGTATGTCTTCCTAGAAGACTTTTAAGTACCATTAGGCACAATGCCTTGTGGTACATCAACTAGTATCCAAACTGGTTGAGATACATGGAATCCATTTCGGATTATATGGCACTTTGCCATAATTAGGGAGTTGATATCTTGTATCACTTCCTCATACGTAGTCAGTTGGTATTCCTCAATAAGATTCACATCTTTATGAGGTTAGATCAGAAACCCATACGCAAGGTTGTTTTCTGACTCTGTCCGACCTACGCGGTTCTTGTGTATTCGAAGATTAATGGTAATAGTCTCATCCTGGATGAACTATTCATGTTCCATTAAGATTCAGTGCATTGAACTATTCGAAGCCTACTGTGATGGACTAATTTTGAGGACTCGTTGTTTATTCCTGTCACCAAGCGATAAGAGCCTAGGAGGCTTGGGTTTTTAAGAGAGTTCGCTCTGCCCTCCCTATGGGGAATCTACAACGGGAAATCCATTTGACAGTCAATCACGCACCATAACTCGTTGGCACGTACCGTAAGGTATAAAAAAGGTGCGCTCACTTGGTCGCTTGAACCCTTGAGTGGGGAGTCCTAGTTGTGGGCAATCCTTCGTCAGCGGAGCCTTGTCTACATCCATGTAAACCCGCGTGTGAACTGTAGTTGTAGGACTAAATAGAGACTATTCCTTTATGTTTGCTTTAGAACCATTGTCATTTGGATTCAGTTGGACTTGTTGTCATGAGGTATGGGCTTGTTGGGCCATTTAAACTGGGACGAGTCCGTGCTTTATGGAAATTTGGCCAAATGCTTCTGAAATGCCAATGGGCCATTTTGTGTTTAGGCCTTTTATCATTTGAAGTTGTTTAGCCATGTTATCCCAAAAATGTAAACATGTTGGGCCTTTTCAACTGGGACAAGTTTGCACCGCGCAATAGTATGATTGAATGCTTTAAAATGATAATGGGCCGACTTATATATTCCATGCATTGCACGCATCTCATGCATCTCATGCATACATGCATCATGTTAACCCATGTGTCTTAAAAGCCATCATAGATATCTGTTGGGTTAGAGAAGAAAGAAAGATTTGTCAAAAGAGTTTAACAAACATGGACATCGGGAAAAAGAAGCTGAGAAACAAAAAAAATTTACGGCATGGACAGAAAGACCATGGTGGGCCCAAAAAAAAGAGAAAAAAAGAAAAAAAAAAGAAAAGAAAAAAAATTAGAAGAGAAAAATTGATTGTTTGTTTTAGCCTTTGATGGTTAGACATGAGTCCAATGATGAAATTGTTTGCTTTAGGGAGAAATCTTAGAAATGATAAACTCTTGATGTGCTTTTATCTGATACTTTGAGTGATTGATCTATGTTAGACTCGTAAGCACTTCACTATAAGTTCTTAGCGGTGAAAACCTGAGTAGTTGGCAAGGTGACTAGTTGAAGAAATTATAGGTCGGTGAATGACCGTTTGCTTAGATGTCTATCTTGATTTGCTTATGTTATGATGTGTGGTGTGGTTGAAAATGAAAGAAAAGTCTCTAAAGAAAGGAATTGAACCACCTATAACCAATAACCGTGAAGCTACCCATGGGCGAGTATTAGGACCACCATGAGGAGAAATGCTACCTTAAAGGGTAGTGTGTTGAAAAAAAAAAGAGAAAAAAAAAGAAAAGAAAAAGAAGTTCAAAATGAAAAGAAAAAGAAAGAGACAAAAAAGAAAAGAAAACCATACCACATTGAGCACAGAACAGCAACTGCAGGCATAATTGAGACATCTAGGTTGGTTTGACCCATCGATCCCGATTTTTTGATGAAATCATTGAGTTGGCTTACCTGGGGATGAATCTGCGAAGGAACCTTTGCACACACACACTTTGAGTCTGGCTTAGATCGTTTATTCAAAGACTTAGATTTGAGTTGCGTTGAAAGTTTTGAAGGTTCTCTGGTTTCATTACTGAGCATTCTTTGAGGGCAATAATATATGTAACTATTGGGACTATTTCATAGAATGTGATATAGTATGATGATATGGAATGCCACATCACGTGGTTCACCTTGACTTATTACAAGCAGCGAATAGCAGAAAGCTAAATCAAGACTGGGGGCGACCAGTCTACCTCCCCATAAATAAGGGACACAACGAGATCTTGAGCCATGAGACAAAAGAGAACCGACCAATCACCAGAAGAGAACTGGTAGAAGAAAATTATAAGCAGACCCAGGGGGCGATCAAAGACTTTTGTAGGCAAGAAGCACCGAGGAGCACAAGGGAGACCTAACCCATCGGAATAGGAAACACATTCATGCATACATGCATACACGTCATATACATGCAATCATTGTCTTGTTTTTATTCACAGGTTTCGAAGAAGAAAAAGAGAAAGCGGCAAAGGCAAGCCAATCAGAAGCAGCAACAGTACAATGTCATCAGTTTCAGAAATGAATCAGCATCAGTTTTGGGAATGAATCCCAGGGGGCGAAGCCCGCATCATCAGCAGTTTCGGAAATGAATCTCAGGGTCGAGGCCCACTTCATCGGAGTTTTGGAATGAATCCGGGAATGAATCTCAGGGTCGAGGCCCACATCGTCAGAGTTTTCGAATGAATTCGGGAATGAATCCCAAGGTCGAGGCCCATATCGTCAGAGTTTTGGAATGAATCGCAGGGTCGAGGCCCACATCTTCAGAGTTTTGGAATGAATCCGGGAATGAATCTCATGGTCGAGGCCAACATCGTCAGAGTTTTGGAATGAATTCGGGAATGAATCCCAGGGTCGAGGCCCACATCGTCAGAGTTTTGGAATGAATCTGGGAATGAATCCCAGGGTCGAGGCCCACATCGTCAGAGTTTTGGAATGAATCCCAGGGTCGAGGTCCACATTGTCAGAGTTTAGGAATGAATCCCAGGGCCGAGGCCCACCTTACTAGCAGCTTCGGGAATGAATCTCAGGGTCGAGGCCCACATCAGCATCAGTTTTGGGGATGAGTCCCAGGGTCGAGGCCCACATCAGTATCAATCTAGGGGCGAGGCCCACATCAGTATCAGTCTCGGGTTGAGGCCCACATCAGTATCAGTCTGGGGGTGAGGCCCACATCAGCATCAGTTTGGGGGCGAGGCCCACATCAGTATCAGTCTGAGGGCAAGGCCCGCATCAGTATCAGTCTGGGGGCAAGGCCTCCATCAGTGTCAGTCTGGGGGTGAGGCCCACATCAGTATCAGTTTGGGGTGAGGCCCACATCAGTACCAGTTCAGGGTCGAGGACCCACTACATAATCAGTTTGAGGGCGAGGCCCACATTGTCAGCGGTTTTGGGATGTGTCCCAGGGTCGAGGGCCCCCGTTGTCGGTTGCAGTTCTGGGATGCGTCCCAGGGTCTAGGGCCCACTACATCAACAGTTGTAGTTCCGGGATGCATCCTAGGGTCGAGGACCCACTACATCATTACTTTTAGGATGTGTTTCAGGTTCGAGGGCCCACATATCAGTTGCAGTTCTGGGATGCGTCCCAGGGTCGAGGGCCCACTGCATCATCAACACTCCGGGTATGGAGACATCAGTTTCAATTTTGCCGAGTATGGTACTCCGGGTATGGAGACATCAGTATCAGTTTTGCCGGGTATGGCACTCCGAGAATGGAGCACAATTCGAGAATGAACAAGGCGGGAATGGCACTTTAAGAATGGAGCACAAGTCGAGAATGAACAAGCCAGGAATGGCACTCCGAGAATGGAGCAAGGTTCAGGAATGAACAAAGCCAAGAATGGCACTCCGAGAATGGAGCACGGTTTCGGGAATGAACAAGCCGGGAATGGTACTCCGAGAATGGACAAGGTTCGGGAATGGACCACATCACAGTAACGGTTCGGGAATGGACCACCTCACAGTAACAGTTCGGGAATGGACCACCTCACAGTAACAGTTCGGGAATGGAACACCTCACACAGTAATGGTTCGGGAATGGACCACCTCACAACATGGTTCAAGAATGAACCATCACATCATCAGTATTAGTCTTTCCGAGTATGGCACTCTGGGGGCGAGGCCCACATCATTATCAGTAGCAGTCTTGTCTGGTATGGCACTCTGGGGGCGAGGCCCACATCATTATCAGTATCAGTCTTGCCGGGTATGACACTCTGGGGGCGAGGCCCACATCATTATTAGTATCAGTCTGGCCGGTTATGGCACTCTAGGGGCGAGGCCCACATTATCATCAGTATTAGTTTTCCCAGGTATGGCACTCCAGGTATAGAGACATTAGATCAGTTTTACCAGGAACGGCATGTGGATTATCGTGGACTATTATGGACTACAGCGACACCCTAGGTACATGGTTTAGCATGCCAGGTACGGCATGTGGACTATCGTGGACTATTGTGGACTACCGCGACACCCTAGATACGGGGATTAGCATGCCAAATACGGCATGTGGACTATCGTGTACTAATGTGGACTATCGTGGACTATCATGGACTATTATGAACTATCGTGGACTATTGTGGACTACCGCGACACCCTATGTACGGGGTTTAGCACGCTATATACGATATGTGGACTATCATGGACTATCGTGGACTATTGTGGACTATCGTGGACTATCGCGACACCCTAGGTACGAGGTTTAGCATGCCAGTACGGAATGTGGACTATCGTAGACTATTGTGGACTATCGCGACACCCTAGGTACGAGGTTTAGCACCCCAGTACGGTATGTGGACTATTGTGGACTATCGTGGACTATCGTGCACTATTTTGGACTATCGTGGATTATTGTGGACTATTGTGGACTATCGTGGACTATTGTGGACTATTGTGGACTACCGCGACACCCTAGGTACGGGGTTTAGCAAGCCAGGAATGGCACATCATCAATTCAGTTCAGAGCAACAGGCAAGCCAGGTGTAAGTGAAAATACATTGCACGTACTTTGATATGATTGTCATTGTTACACACTGCACAAGTCCCATCAAAGTGGGGGCGACTGTAGGCACTACATTTTTGCATGTAAGTCCCGATGATGAGTCTCATATGGAGACACTACCACTATAATTGTGAAAGCCGCGGGAAACAGACGTCGGAAGGAAAAAGTCAAGAATTGACACATTGTGGATTTAATTCGCTGGATTAGCTTCGGGTTCGCTTGTTGGACCATAGTTTCAAACACATCCTTAGCCCAAAACCAAAGCCACACGCCAACCTAGCCCAAGCCCATTAAATCACATCCAATAATAATTAAAACATTTAAAACACATGTCAAAAATTAAATTAAATCAAATTAAATCAAATCAAATCAAATCCAATTAAATCAAAACAATTCTCATAAATCATATTCCTAATTAAATTAAATCACCTTCCCTAATTAAACAATATCAAATCAAATCATATCCCTAACTAAAAGAGAAGAAATCAAATTAAATCAAATCACTTCCCTAATTAAAAGATTTCCTTATCACATACTAATTTAAAAGATATTGCATTTAATGCACAAATCCTTCACCTTCTCAAACAAGGAAAGCCCCATACATTTGCCTATAAAAAGAACCCTTCACCAACACATTAAACCTGGCCCATCCTCACGGCAAAGACAAATACATAAACCCTAAGACGAGACTCACGCCCAACCTCTCTCTCTCTCTTCCTTACTCACGCCACTGACCTGCACCATCCACACGCCTAACCTGCCTTCATCCTTCCATTAACACATCACCCTCTCACATAAATAAGCCTCACCAATCAGCCTACCCACTCACGCATCACCTAAAGCCCACTCAACGCCACTGCCCTTCACACTTCAACGAAGCCACCAGCCCCTCCCTTTCACGCTAACCACACACAAAACCTGCCCCTTCATCATGCAAGCCTGCCTTCAACACTTAGCCGAACCCTCCATGAACACCACATGTATAAGCCTTCAAAGCCTGCCCCTTCATCACTTAACAACACGTCCTCAAACCACCCTCATCCTTCATGCCTAGCCCCCTAACTAGCTAACAAACTGCCCAGTATTGCACCCATAGACTACCGCAAATAAACCTTTCACAAATTGTCCAAAACAGTCCTCGAAATACCACAAAATTGCCGCATAAACTGTCCAAATTTTAGCCTTAAAATCGTACAAAAAAGCAGCCCAATGCCCTTAAAAAAACCCCAAAACAGTCCCCTAATACCAAAAAATAATGACCAGAAAATACAACACAAACAGCAGCGAAACGTCGAGGAAAAATATTGGATGAGTGGACCGGAAAAGTTACGGAATATCTACCCTTCCGACGGCCGTGTAACGCATTTTCGAGAGACGACAAAAGAGGTTAGACCTGAGGGCACCTTCTTTATTTATTATTCTTCGTTTTTTTATTTATTTTAATATATTATCACATGAGAGTCATTTGTTGATGCATGATGTGAATTCCGGGTGAACGGAATACGTGTTCTCTTTTGTGGTATATCGGATGGAAACCCGGACATAAATTCCGTAGCCGAATCTGAATGGACGGTAGTGCAGTTTTCACTCGGGATACAATGCCACGTACTACTTAAGAGACACACGTATTTCGTTTCATCCAAACTTTGTATTTGAGCATGATTAGGTTGCTAGCACATTATTTATTATTTAAGCATGATTTAGTTGTTTATTTTTAAGCATGAGTAGTTATTTGTTTTGCGTTTGGAATTTGCATTAGGTTTATGTTTTTGTTTGCTTTTCGCATTATATAATTGAAATATGTTCATGAGATTGTCGTGTGTTATCGTGTGTTATGAGGACTTACTTTCCAAGCATGCAAACTTAGACATAGGATTTATCTTTATGAACATGAACTAGATATAGGTTGTTCTTGAGCATGTTGAGTAGATTCGGTTAAGATATTGCACAAATCACATCATTATAAGTGGTATAAGTAAGGGACCATTCCGAACCCAACAGGTTTGAGGTCTTCCCTTGCGAGGGGTGAGTGCATAATTAAATCTTTATCCCGGTTTACACCGGGTGGCGACTCCATGTTATTTCTCCGGTTTAGTTCCCCGCGAGCTATTCCGTACTCCCAACTAGGCCGCAAGCCTAGAACAGCGTCGCCGATTTCTGTGTCCTACAGTTTGTCATGTCATACGTTTGAGATTCTTTTATATTCAAAATATAAATACTTTTATTCACATCTTATGTGTTTATCTCAATATCATCTTTATAAAATAAAACACTTTAGTGTTCTAGAATATAAAGGTATACCTGCAACGGGTTAAACCCTGATATAGAGATAATGTTTCTAGTCAAACTTGTTACATTGTAAAAGTTTCCTAATTTAAGTACATACCCGAAGGGTAGTTCTTAAACTTAGGTTTCTACGGTTAAAACAGCGACTCTCGTCCCATTCTCGACTCGCAGATAAATCTCAACTGAAGCCAGTCTCTTGCTTATCAGCAAATCCCGCACATCAGTACATATATATGTACAACACTTAGTATCCAAAAATCCAATTTTGAAACTAATAGTGAACATGTTTATGACAAACATACTTGAAAGCGGAGCCTTGCACCGCATTCACTTCCTTCATGTCTGCCTTGTGTTGAGATTCAATCAAGTCCCAAGGATCACAAACATGCATAAAAATGAGTTGAATACACAAAGGAGTAAGGCGGAATTCATACTCACATTGATGGGTTTGATGCTAGGAAGAACAAGACCAAAAACACACTGCATGTTTCTGCTCGGCAGTGAGCTGCGCACAGGTGGACTGCTCGGCGTTGGTGGTGGTGGTCTCCTCCATGTTCGGCCATTGATGACCTCCATTGAAGCTCCAAGCTTCAAGCTTCCAAAAGGAATTCCAAGCTCACAAATTCGTTTCCCTATCACCTATGTATAACCCAAGGTGTGCTAGCACTTCTTCATCTTCCTTGCTTCTCTTCTTCATTCGGTCATACCAAATATTTTGAGAAGAAATCGGCAGTGAGCCGTGAGAGGGAGAAGAGAGAAAAGAGAGGGAAAATGGTTTCACCTTGAAACCGTAAAATGAGAGAGAGAGTAATGTGTAAAGAAAAATGTAATTTTGGTTTATATATTTTCCAAAAATAAAATAAACCATATACAACTTTTCAATTTTCCAAAATACCAAAAGTCAAAAAGTAAAAGTTTATTAATGCTTTATCCAACAACCATATCACTTCTACTTTTTACTTTAAGTCACATCACATCACTTTAATAAAGCGACATGTTGTCAAGTCACATCACTCAAAGTGACAATTGATTTGACGCATGATGTGACTAACGATTTTACGCTTGATGTGACTTGCGTGCCGCGCTCGAATTCAAAATGCGAATGCGCTCGCAATCACTCTCAGGCTCGGGTTCGCTAATTCCAAATTAACGAATTTTCGTCGCGTCGTAATTAAATGATTACGCCTAGCGAATTCACTATTCACGTCGCTAACGAATTAATTCTAAATTAATTCGTTCGCCCGAATCAAAATCTAATTTTAATTCCGCGTCGAAATCCAATTTCTAATAATATATCAAATATATTATTTATCGATTAATTCCAAATTAATCGTTCTCTCTCTTTTATTAATATTTTATCCCAGATAAAATATCTCCGCAATTAATCCCAGATTATTTTTCTCTCTCTTCCAATTAATCCCAGATTAATTAAAGTGCGAGTCATACGTCATCGGTGAATCTTCAGGAAGTGACCCATGAGATCTCCGGATATGTTGGCAGTAAATACGGTCGTCGGACTATCCGAACACGTAAGCACCTCGTACTACTTTATACCGATTTACAAGACAAGGTTGGCTTCTAGCAAAGCGTCATGCCTACCCAATTCTCCAGAAATATTCTTACAGGAATATATAGATCTGTATCAAGCATAGTATACCGTAATATTGTGTATATCAGCCCAGTATCGGATAGTCACGTGCTAGGCCTGGGGCTGGATTTGTGTCTGCCCCGTATGAAGCACATGTCGGATGTCTGGTAACGAGTCTCTATAATCGGATATACATGACCTTGTCATAATATCCCGATGGCCGCGCAGCACTTAAGAGCACTAATACCGTATCCTGCGTGACATCATCTCCAATATAACTGAAGTGATACTTCCGTCTTGACATCACATCCAATACACTACGACTCTCTGATAAACCCAGAAGTGGTGTACACAGAACCGGTTAAAGCCCTGTACCACCAAGACTAAAGTCTACCGATTATCGCAAGTATTAGCGATGTAAGTCTCAGGTTAAGACTATACACACCTACCCTGATTTCGGCCTCCCATAGACACATAGTCATAATACCAATGGGATTCCGAGGGGTCTATCCAGAGCGAAGCTGTTTCCCATACCATCAGTGAAACACGACCTCCTATCGCACTTGCATAAGTATCCAACACTTATATATATGAGAACTATGCCGTTGTGCCCTCACAACGCGCACAAGTGCAATACTAGCCTATTCCGCATTATCGATGTCCTGTCTCGATAATACTCTGGCTAGGGATATTTATGATTAATCTTTGGTGGACTGATACTGTCTCATATCATCTCAATCCATGAACTAATCATATGGACCTCTCTTCATTTATACATCTATGGTGATCTAATCACAAATGATGAGAGTGCAATTTCATTGTCACATAGTTAATTTGTACAACAACACCGTGATCTGTACAAATAGTGACGTTATGGGTCATATTATCCAACACATTGTCCATACGGCAGTCACGCTTCCAGTGACCCCGTTTGCCACAGTTTAGGCAGACATCTTGGGATATGTCATTTGTCTTCCCAAAAGACTATATTGATTTTGCCTTTGCCCCTTTTAGAAGCTCTAGCTCTGCTTCCTTGAGCACATACATCAACTCTCCAAGAGTTCACTCTTGGTTCATACTGAACCTGCCCCAGCTTTCGGGTAGAGACTATAAGATCAAATCTTTGGTAGTCTCGGCCACGTAGGTAATGCCCAGCTAACCTAGCTGATCGACGTCAGCAATCATCTGCGACACCTAGTGCTCGACAGATGTACCCTCTGACATACGCGAGCTAAATAGCTTCTTTTGCAATTCGCACTTCTAAGATCTAAGAATAGATCTATGAAGATTTTTAATTTCAACATCATGCTATAAGGATCTAATCCTTAATTTTGACGACAAAATTAAAGTGTCATTACTTTAAGGATTAAGGATTGAGCACTAAAGTTATCATCACCATGAGTCTTCCAAAACTCATGCTTCACTATTTGCTCAACTCCGGGCTTAGGCCCAAGAGGTTGCTCTATCAAATAGAGTAACTTCTCAGTTCCCAGGACTATCCTGAGGTTTTATTCCCAATCTGAAAATTAAAGCCGCTTAAAGACATTTTCTCCCAGGATTATGTCTAAACGCTAATCTTTCAGTTATCTTGATTGCTATAGTCCAACTATTCAATCAACGATTTCAGGTACTTTTGATTATAATGATTACTATAGCCTAACTATATAATCAACAATAATTTGATTAGTTAAATTCAAATATATTGATTACTATAATCCATTATATAATCAACTATAATTGAAGTAATTTGAATACAGTCTAACTGTTTAATTAAAACAATGATTAAATATTACTCCAACTAATATATATATTTAAATTAATGACAAAAAATTAAAATGAGCGCGTATTGGCAAGTATCTAAACGAAATTGCAAATTTAATACTTGCCTCCCACTATTTTTTAGCGAGCCACTAACCCTCTGTTGAGTACTCGGGAAACCTAGTTTCCTAGTGGGCTAGGATCCCGTTAAATAACACACAACCTTGACTTTGGCCAACAAATTGTATGATATTTAACTAGGTAGATCTCTAAGATCAATTGGATCTCATCCAATTCCTAGATCCAGTAGGTGGACATCCAAGTCCGAAACATATATCTAATATATGCAATATATCTAATATATGCAATATATCTGATATATTCCCTAACCTTTTTCCTCTGAATCAACTAAGCCTTGGCTTTGGCACAACAAACTTAATGATTCCAGTTAAACGGGACCCATTGGCCTTGGAAAGCTTCGTAATCGATGTTGATGGACAAGAAGTGATCTTGACTTTGGCCAACAAATCACAACTTGGACAAGACATGCGATATGGAACAAAGCCTTCATGATTCAAACACATCTGCGATGGACAAAGGTCTTGACTTTGGCCAACAAACCAGTGCCAATCTTGGATCTTGAGAATGAATCATTCAATGGAAGGAAAAACGCTTAATATTTGTTGAGGGTTTTTCGCGTAATTGGCAACCAATTAATTATCTTTGATTAGGTCTCATCATACACCCTTAAACATGCATTCTAAAAGAATAATAAGGCGCGATAAATAAATTAATAATGATATGCGGATGGATATTTAAAACATTTTGTTCCTAGAACAAATCTCTCAATTTCCTCTCTCCCGCTAGCACAATTCTTACTTCTACCCAATTTCATAACAATCTAAAGAAACCTCATTTACATTGAGGGGAATAGGTGAGAAGAGAAATACAAAGAATCAAGAGGTAATAGGCTGGACACGCAGGTCCAATTTAATAAATTCTAAATTTATTACAACAATTTCCACCCATATAATATCCATCTGATATACATTATCCGTACATCACATCCATGTATTCACACAAAGCATGTTATCAATCAATCTAATCCAATTAATTAATCTGAAATTAATGACCATCCAATGTTCAAACAACAATTTGATTTGCGCGAGTCCGACTCGTTTAATAATAAGTACTCAAAGTTCGAATTCTTGAATTATATTATACTACAATATTAAATCCAATTTAATTTGCATTTAATACTAATTCTTTATTTAATTCTAAATTAAATAATTACACTTTATTATGAGCCTTTGCGACTTAGATTTTAAATCTAATCATTACGGGTCTCAAAGCCCAATTAACATCTAATGTCATTTTAATTAAAGTCCAATGGTCTTTCAATTAATTTATATGGCATGGACTTTGGCAACCAAAGCCCAATAAGGAATCACCCTTTTGCCAAAAATCAATTTAGGCCCAGTTAAATTTTAAAGGCCCATTTTATTATATTTGGACTTTATGGAAATGGTTTTAGGCCCAATTGGATCCAACCAATTAACCTAAACCAAACTTGGCCCAACCAAGCCCATTAAGCCCAAATACAACTTTATAAGCCCAATTCCAAATTTAGCCCAATTAATTTAATCGCAATATTCCAACTATTAAAATTAAATCAATTAAAGTGTATAGCCATAATTAATTATTCAAATTAACATTTCCAAAATACCAATTTATATAATTAATCATGCTTATCATCATCAACACATGTCCAACATTATTGAATCAAAAAATCATCTCATTTCCTGCTTTGAAGCTCACGACAATTGGAGGGATTTTAAATCCGATTTCAATTTTAATCCAATTAAATCCTAAATCAATTTATCCCAAGTCTTTCAATCATCCAATGATCAAAAAATAAAATCACCATGACTTTAGGGCATACTACATTTTCGGCCAAGCCAAAAAATTGGGGAAAATTTAATCCAATTCAATTTTCATCAAATTGATCACATATAACTCCAAGTTATCCACATTCAAGCATACTCAATCAATCAATTTTATCAAATCATGCCAAATCAATTTTAACCAAATTTTTACCCTAATTCAATTTCATGCTTAGAAACCGCTCTGATACCATTGTTGGGATTTCTAGGTCAAACCAAGATCTTATGAAACGATGAAAAGTGCGAATACGTCAAAGTAAAGTAGCGGAAATACTCACTTTGATCGGCTTTTGCGATGCGAAGACAACAACAAAAATTTCTGCTCCAAACTTTTCTTGTTGTTGGTTTCGGCCAAGGTCCCCTTGTGCTCATTGTTTTGGATCTTCAAGCTCCAAACTTTGTGAATGATTCCATGCTCATGAATGGGTTTCCCTATCACCTTTGTGAGACTCTTTTGAGTGCTAGCTCTTGAGATTTTGCAACAAAATCATGAAGAAAATGAAGCCTAGCTTCACGCCCAATAGAGGAAAAATGGCACCATTGCCGTGAGTTTGAGGAAGAGAGAGAGAATAGAAAGTTGTGTGTGTTGTGTATTTTTTTTTATTTCAAAAATCAAATACAAAAAATCAATTACCAAATTCAAAAAAGGTACAAGGCATTAAAGCCTTCCAACAACTCACATCACTCACAAAAGTGACATCCATCACATCACTCAAAGTTGATGTGACTTCCATCACAAGAATGACTAATGATGTGACGCGTGATGTGACTTGTGGGCCCCACTTGATTCGAAATGCTAGTGGGCCCGCAAACACTCCCGAGCTCGGGTTCGCTAATTCTGAATTAACGAATTTTCTGTTGCGACGTAATTAATCAAATTTAATTAAATAATTATGCCTAACAAAATTACTATTCACATCGCTAGCGAATTAATTCTAAATTAACTCGTTCGCCGGAATTAAAATCTAATTTTAATTCCGCGTCAAAATCTAATTTCATATAATATATCGAATATATTATTTTATCGATTAATTCCAAATTAATCGTTCTCTCTCTTCAAATAGTATTTTATCCCAGATAAAATATCTCCGTAATTAATCCTAGATTAATTTTCTCTCTCTATAATTAATCCCAAATTAATTATGTGTGAGTCATACGTCATCGGTGAATCTTCGGAAAGCGACCCATGAGATCCCTGGATATGTTGGCAGTAAATTCGGTCGTCGGACTATCCGAACACGTACATACTTAGTACTACGTTTTTACCGATTTACAAGACATGGTTGGCTTCTAGCAAAGCACCGTGCCTACCCGATTCTCCAGAAATATTCTTAAAGGAATATGTAATATGTATTAGGTGTAGTATATGTAGTATTGCGTATTGCGATCCAAAATCGGATGTCCCGTGCTAGGCCTGGGGCTGGAATTGTGTATGCCCCGTACGAATCACATATCGGATCTCTGGTAACTAGTCTCTATAATCGGATACACATTACCTAGTCAAATTATCTCGATGGCTGCAGCATATAAGATCATCAGTTCCGTATCCTACGTGACCATCATCTCCATATGACTGGAGTGATACTTCCATCTCGACATCACACCAAATACACTACGATTCTCAATATACCCAGAATAGGCGTGCACATAACCTGTTAAAGCCCTGGACGACCAAAACCAAAGTATATTGATTGTCACAAGTATTGGCGATGCAAGTCTCAATTTAAGACCAAATACACCTACCCTGATTCGGACTTCCATAGACACATAGTCATACTACCAATGGAATTCTGAGGGGTCTATCCAGAGCGAAGCTGTTCCCGTACCATCGGTGAACACAACCTCCTATTACACTTTCATAAGTATCCAATACTTAAATATATGAGAACTATGATGTTATGCTCCCACAACGCGCACAAGTGCAATACTAGTCTATTCTGCATTATCGATGTCCAATCTCGATTATACTACGACTAAAGATAATTTAATGATTAAACCTTAGTGGATTAATAATGTCTCATATCTTATTAATCTGGTACTAATCATATGGACTGTTATCATTTATGTATCTTGTTAATCCAATTACAAATGATAAAAGAGCAATTTTCTTTGTCACATAGTTTATTTGTACAACAACACCATTTTATGTACAAATAGTGATGCTATGGGTCATAATTGTCCAACAGAACCTGCCCCAGCTTTCGGGTAGAGACTATAAGATCAAATCTTTGGTAGTCTCAGCCACGTAGGTAATGCCCAGCTAACATAGCTGATTGATGTCAGCAATAATCTGCAACACCTAGTGCTCGACAGATGTACCCTCTGACATACGCGAGTGAAAGAGCTTCTTTTGCAATTTGTACTTCTAAGATCTAAGAATAGATCTACGAAGATCTTTAATTTCAACATCATGGTATAAGGATCTAATCCTTAATTTTGACGACGAAATTAAAGAGTCATTGCGGTAAGCATAATGGATTGAGCACTAAAGTTATCATCACATGAATCTTCCAAAGATCATGGTCTACTATTTGTTCAACTCCGGGCTTAGGCCCGAGATGTCACTCTATCAAATAGAATAACTTCTTAGTTCCCAGGACTATCTTGAGGTTTTATTCCCAATCTGAAAATTAAAGCCGTTTAAAGACATTTTCTCCTAGGATTATGTTTTAAACGATAATCTTTCAGTTATCTTGATTCTAAAAGTCCAACTATCTAATCAACGATTTCTGGTACTATTGATTATAATGATTACTATAGTCTAACTATATAATCAAATAATTTAATTAGTTAAATTCAAATATATTGATTACTATAATCCAATTATATAATAAATTGAAGTAGTTTGAATACAGTCTAACTGTTTAATTAAAACAACAATTAAATATTAGTCCAACTAATATATTTGATTTATTGACGAAAAATGAAATGATCGCGTATTGGCAAGTATCTAAACGAAATTGTAAATTTAATACTTGCCTCCCACTATTTTTCGGCGAGCCTCTAACCCTCTGTTGAGTACTCGGGAAACCTAGTTTCCTACTGGGCTAGGATCCCGTTAAATAACACACAACCTTGACTTTGGCCAACAAGCTGTATGATATTTAACTAAGTAGATCTCTAAGATTAATTGGATCTCATCCAATTCCTAGATCCAGTAGGTGGACATCCAAGTCCGAAACATATATCTAATATATGCCAATATATCCGATATATTTCCTAACATTTTTTCCTCTGAATCAACTAAGCCTTCACTTTGGCACAACAAGCTTAATGATCCCAGTTAAGCGGGACCCATTGACCTTGGAAAGCTTTGTAATCGATGTCGATGGACAAGAAATGATCTTGACTTTGGCCAACAAATCACAACTTGGACAAGACATGCGATATGGAAAAAAGCCTTCATGATTCAAACACATCTGCGATGGATAAATGACTTGACTTGGCCAACAAACCAGTGCCAATCTTGGATCTTGAGAATGAATCATTCAATGGAAGGAAAAACGCTTAATATTTATTGAGGGTTTTTCGCGTAATTGGCAACCAATTAATTATCTTTGATTATGTATCATCATACACCCTTAAACATGCATTCTAAAAGCATAATAAAGCGCGATAAATAAAATAATAATGATATGCAGATGGATATGGATATTTAAAACACTTTGTTCCTAGAACAAATCTCTCAATTTCCTCTCTCCCGCTAGTACAAATCTTATTTATACCCAATTACATAACATTTCTAAAGAAACCTCATTTACATTGAGGGGTATAGGTGAGAATATAAATACAAAGAGTCAAGAGGTAACAGGCTGGACACGCAGGTCCAATTTAATAAATTCTAAATTTATTACAACAATTTCCAAAATTGTCCTCACCCATCTAATATCCATCCGATATACATTATCCATACATCACATCCAAGTATTCACACAAAGCATGTTATCAATCAATCTAATCCAATTAATTAATCTGAAATTAATGACCATCCAATGTTCAAACAACAATTTGATTTATGCAAGTCCAACTCGTTTTAAGAATAAGTACTCAAAGTACGAATTCTTGAATTATATCAAACTACAATATTAAATCCAATTTAATTTGTATTCAATACTAATTCTTTTTTAATTCTAAATTAAATAATTACACTTTATTAATGAGCCTTTGCGACTTAAATTCTAAATCTAATCATTACGGGTCTCAAAGCCCAATTAACATCCAATGTCAATTTAATTAAAGTCCAATGAGCTTTCAATTAATTTATAAGGCATGGACTTTGGCAACCAAAGCCCAATAAGGAATCACCATTTTGCCAAAAATCAATTTAGGCCCATTAGGCCCAATTAAAATATTAAAGGCCCATTTTATTATATTTGGACTTTATGGAAATGGTTTTAGGCCCAATTGGATCCAACCAATTAACCTAAACCAAACTTGGCCCAACCAAGCTCATTAAGCCCAAATACAACTTTATAAGCCCAATTCCAAATTTAGCCCAACTAATTAAATTACAATATTCCAAATTTCACAATTTAATTAATAAAGTGTATAGCCATAATTAATTATTAAAATTAACATTTCCAAAATACCAATTTAATCAATTAATCATGCTTTAATTTGTTCAACACATGTCCAACATAATTGAAACAAAAAATCATCTCATTTCCATGCTTATAGCTCACGGCTATTAGAGGGATTTTAAATCCGATTTCAATTTTAATCCAATTAAATCATAAATCAATTCATCCCATGTCTTTCAACTCTTCCAATGATCAAAAAAACAAAATTACCATGACTTTAGGGCATACTATATTTTCGACCAAGCCAAAAAATTGGGGAAAATTTAATCCAATTCAATTTTCATCAAATTGATCATGCATAACTCTAAGTTATCATCATTCAATCATACTCAAACAATCAATTTTATCAAATCATGCTCAAATCAATTTTACCCAAATTTTACCCTAAATCAATTTCATGCTTAATAATGGCTCTGATACATTTGTTGGTTTTCTAGGTCAAACCAAGATCAAATTAAGCATATAAACAAGTGAATACATCAACGTAAAGTTGCGGAAATACTTACTTTGATCAGCTTTGCGATGCGAAGAACAAAAAAAAATTTCTTGCTCCTTGAAGCTCTCGGCCATGCCCTTCTTTGTGCTCAATCTATTGATCTTCAAGCTCCAAGCTTTGTGAATGATTCCATGCTCAAGAATGGGTTTCCCTATCACCTTTGTAAGACTCCTTTGGTGTGCTATCACTCTTGAAAAATTGCCACAATTTTTCTTCTTCTTCCTTTGCTAGATTCGGCCAAACCTTTGCAAAATAGGGAGAGGTGTGAATGATGGAGAGAGATAGAGAGAGTTGTGTATTGTTTCTAAAAAAATTACCAAGTCATTTTCCAAAGTCAAAAATCCTTTTCGGTATATGCTTTCCAAAAGCAATTTGGAGGGAAAAGAGCATTAATTGCTCTCAACCAACTCCATCACCAAAAAGGTGACATGACACACATCACAAAAAGTGGATGTGACATGTGAGTGACTTGCGATGTGATTTGTGGCCGCACTTCATTGAAAATCGGAGTGGCATCGCAAACACATTTCGAACTCAGGTTCGTTAATTCCGAATTAACGAATTTTCCGTTGCAACGTAATTAAATCAAATTTAATTAAATAATTATGCCTAGCAAAATTACTATTCACGTCACTAGCGAATTAATTCTAAATTAACTCGTTTGCCCGAATTAAAATCCAATTTTAATTCTACGTCGAAATCTAATTTCGTATAATATATGGAATATAATATTTTATCGATTATTCCAAATTAATCGTTCTCTCTCTTTAAATAATATTTTATCCCATATAAAATATCTCCACAATTAATCCTAGATTAATTTTCTCTCTCTAATAATTAATCACATATTAATTATGTTCGAGTCATACGTCATCGGTGAATCTTCGGGAAGCGACCAATGAGATCCCCGGATATGTTGGCAGTAAATCCGGTCGTCGGACTATCCAAACACGTAAGTACCTAGTACTACCTTTTTACCGATTTACAAGACATGGTTGGCTTCTAGCAAAGCACCGTGCCTTCCCAATTCTCCAGAAATATTCTTATAGGAATATGTAATATGTATCAGGCGTAGTATACGTAGTATTGCGTATTGCGATCCAGTATCGGATGTCACGTGCTAGGCCTGGGGCTGGAATTGTGTATGCCTCGTACGAAGCACATATCGGATCTCTGGTAACTAGTCTCTATAATCGGATAAACATGACCTAGTCATATTATCCCGATAGCTACAGCATACAAGAGTACCAGTTCCGTATCCTACGTGACCATCATCTCCATATGACTGGAGTGATACTTCCATCTTGACATCACACCCAAGACACTACGATTCTCAATATACCTAGAAGAGGCGTACACAGAACCTGTTAAAGCCCTGGACGACCAAAACCAAACTATATTGATTGTCGCAAGTATTAGCGATGCAAGTCTAAGGTTAAGACCAAATACACCTACCCTGATTCGGACTTCCATAGACACATAGTCATACTACCAATGGAATTCTGAGGGGTCTATCCAGAGCGAAGCTGTTTCCGTACCATCGGTAAACACAACCTCCTATCACATTTACATAAGTATCCAATACTTAAATATATGAGAACTATGTCGTTATGCTCCCACAACGCGCACAAGTGCAATACTAGTCTATTCCGCATTATCGATGTCCAATCTCGATAATACTACGACTAAGGATATTTAATGATTAAACCTTAGTGGATTAATATTGTCTCATATCTTATTAATCCAGAACTAATCATATGGACTTTTATCATTTATATATCCCGGTAATCCAATTACAAATGATAAAAGAGCAATTTCTTTTGTCACATAGTTAATTTGTACAACAACACCATGTTCTATACAAATAGTGATGCTATGGGTCATAATTGTCCAACAGCAAGCTCTTCCACGTTCCAAAGAGCCACCCAAGTGTGTGGCCTCCAAAGGTTCACACACCAAAGCCAAAACTCAACGGCAAGACTACGCCTTGAGTGCACGGGTATTTTGTCCTTGGTGCTAGCCTAGGCAAATACCTCAAAACTTTTAACTCGAGATTCCTCTAGTCAATTAGACTTAAGGATCCTCAAAATCAGTGGCTTACTCTTAAACTTTAGAGTTGCTAACTTATATAAACCCAAGATATGAAAGGTTTGGTGCAAAAATTTGTAAATAATTTTTTGGGTTTATATAGGTGCTCCAAAGACAACAAAATTAATTAAGAATCTGATGTGGGATAAATGCTAATTTAATCTTAGCCATTGGATCTTAATTTAGTGGTTAAATGAGATTATAAAACCCTAATAAGAGTTTGGGCCGAATTGGAATTCAAAACAAATAACAAAAAAAAATTACTATTCACGTTACTATGCATGTTACTATTCACGTTATATTCACATTTTGTAATTTTTTTATTCCAATTCCCAAAGTGCCCGTATCGTCATTCACCAATCCCTAAGCCACTATGGAACCTCATAAATGATATATTCAATAATTAAACACATTGAACCATTTATGAACAATTCCTACAGCAATCATATATGCTGTTAAATTTGTATTGTGCACTGTTAACCATTGATTTCGATTTTGTTGTGTGTGACCTTTTGGGTTCCCCTCAAGTTGGACATGAAATGAATCGTGATAATTTAATCGAACATAAATTATCCTCCGATCATATGGTCGTTCGATTTCAATGACCAAAGTTGACATCTAGAAACATGCCAAGGCGCCCAAATGAGAAGGAAAGATATATATACTCATTATGTATGCGATTTACATATGATATGGTCCATCGCCTCATTGTATCCCCACCGTTTGACCTATGGTATGGAAAGTGTCCACCCATATAGTCAAAGGTGTGATGTTGATAGTGTCATGAATCGTGCTAACCCAAGAATATCACATGATTCTTCTGCTGCGGCCACAGTCTCAATCACTGATCACACATATCAACCCGTGAACTTGAATACTACTCTTATAAGAAAATATTATCCGAGAGAGTGGCGATTCTCTGTTGTATCTTTATAAACTTCATGTGTTTCAACAAATGACCCAATCATACCCTTATGACCGGATCTTTTGAAGTAGGGAAGGAGAATGTCAAAGTTATTTGATCCACACATAAGATTGTAAAGACCTCAAGTCTAAGGACTAGTCATACAATCGATACATGAAAGTTCTCACAGACACATGGGATAAACACTCCATATGAAAACTTCCGACGGTTAGTTCGATGGACATGAGCAACTCATGCATCCATGTGATACACCAAGCGGATGGATCTCCGCTAGTAGCCTATGAGATTGGCTACCCCACTTAAGGGAGGATCATATCATCATGCTAGTCTCTCACGCTCAGATTATTCACAAAACTATGACTAGGAACATTTAAGAGTAATGATTCTCATAAGGCATGGAAGCCATCATCTTTTTACTCCAAGGGCTTTATTACAGTGTTTGATGATTCATATAAGTTATGTAAGACACATATAATAAAGATTGTCATTTTATTAATTAATGAAAATATTACAAATACATGTACATATAGCCCATCCACTAGTTGGGTATAGGGCATATCCCTAACAATCTCCCACTTGCACTATAGCCAACTAGTATGAATCTGAACACCATACTCTTGGGTGTGCCTATCATGCTTTTGTTGAGTCAGCCCTTTAGTAAGAGAATCTGCAAGATTATCTTCTGTGGGTATTTTCTCTATAATAACTTCTTTTCTCTCAACAATCTCTCTGATGAGATGAAATCGCCTGAGTATATGCTTGGATTTCTGGTGGGACCTTGGTTCCTTTGATTGAGCAATGGCATCCATGTTGTCACAGTACATCATGACGCCATTCTTTATCGCGGGAAGCACATCCAGTTCCGTGATGAACTTATTTATCCAGACTGCTTCTTTAGCTGCCTCAGATGCTGCAATATACTTGGCTTATGTTGTGGAGTCTGCTGTAGTTGACTACTTTGAGCTTTTCAACTGATAGCTCTGCCATTCATAGTAAACAGATATCTTGTTTGTGATCTGCTGTCATCCATATCGGCCTGAAGGCTCGCATCACAGTAACCAATGACTTTCATCTCAGAACAATCTCTGTATGTCAAGAACACATCCTTAGTTCTTCTCAGATACTTGAGGATTGTTTTTACAGCTGCCCAGTGTTGCTCACCATGATTTGTCTGATGCCTGCTCGTTATGCTAAGAGCATAAGAGACATCAGGTCTTGTACATAGCATGGTGTATGTGATCGATCTTATTGCTGAAGTATAAGGGATCCTACTCATATGCTCTCTATCTGAAGGAGTATGTGGACATTGCTTCTTAGATATTTTGATTCCATGACAAGTAGGTAAATTACCTACTTTGGAATCTTCCATTTTGAATCTTTTCAAAACTTTATCTATGTATGTAGATTGAAAAAGTCCTAACAACCTCTTAGATCTATTATGGTAGATCTTAATGTCGAGGATGTAGGCTACTTCTCCCAAATCTTTCATGGAGAAATTCTGAGATAACCATTGCTTGGTGGCTTGCATCATGGGAATATCAATCCCGATGATTAATATGTCATCGACATATAATACAAGAAATATAACAACACTCCCACTATATTTCCTGTAAACACAAGGCTCGTCTACATTTTTGATGAAGTCAAATTCTTTGATTGTCTCATCAAATCGTATATTCCAACTTCAGGAGGCTTGCTTGAGTCCATAAATGGATCGTTTAAGCTTGCATACTTTATTATAATAATCCTTAGATGCAAACCCCTCAGGTTGTGTCATATAGACTTCCTCAAAGAGGTTCCCATTAAGGAAAGTTATTTTGACATCCATCTGCCAAATCTCATAATCAAAGTGTGCAGCTAGTGCCAGTAAAATTTGAATGGACTTTATCATTGCAACATGTGAGAAGGTTTCGTCATAGTCAATTCCTTGGATTTGTCTATAACCTTTCGCCACCAACCTAGCCTTATAGGTTTGGATGTTGCCTTCTGCATCAGTTTTCCGCTTGTAAATCCACTTGCAGCCTATGGGTTTTATGTTGGACAATTATGACCCATAGCGTCACTATTTGTACAGATCACGGTGTTGTTGTACAAATTAACTATATGACAAAGGAGATTGCACTCTTATCATTTGTGATTAGATCACCAAGATATATAAATGATAGGAGGTCCCTGTGATTTGTTCCTGGACTGAGAATGATATGAGACAGTATCAGTCCACGAAGGATAAATCATTAAATATCCCTAGTCAGAGTATTATCGAGATTGGACATCGATAAATACGTAAAAGACTAGTATTACACTTGTGCGCGTTGTGAGGGCACGACGACATAGTTCTCATATATTTGGGTATAGGATACTCACGCAAGTGTAATAGGAGGTTGTGTTTTACCGAAGGTACGGGAAACAGCTTCGCTCTGGATAGACCCCCTCGGAATTCCATTGGTAGTATGACTATGTGTCTTTGGAAGTCCGAAATCAGGGTAGGTGTATTTGGTCTTAACCTGAGACTGGCACCGCTAATACTTGCGAAAATCAATATACTTTGGTTGCGGTCGTCCAGGACTTTAACAGGTTCTGTGTACGCCAATGCTGGGTATATTGAGAATCGTAGTGTGTTGGGTGTGATGTTAAGACGGAAGTATCACTCTAGTCATATGTAGATGATGGTCACATAGGATACGGAAGTCGTTCTCTTAAATGCTCGAGCTATCGGGATATTATGACTAGGTCATGTATATCCGATTATAGAGACTAGTTGTCAGACATCCGATATGTGCTTCGTACGGGGCAGACACAATTCCAGCCCCATGCCTAGCACGTGGACATCCGATACTGGATCGACATACAGAATACTACGGTATACTGCTCTTGATATAGATCACATATTCCTATAAGGATATTTCTGGAGAATTAGGTAGGCATTGCGCTTTGCTAGAAGCCAACCTTGTCTTGTAAATCGGTACAAACGTAGTACTAGGTACTTACGTGTTCGGATAGTCTGACGACCGTATTTACTGCCAACATATTCGGGGATCTCATGGGTCGCTTCCCGAAGATTCACCGATGATGTATGACTCGTACTTTATTAATCTGGGATTAATTAGATGAGAGAGAAAATTAATCTGGGATTAATTACGGAGATAATTTATCTGGGATAAAATATCAATTAAAGAGAGAGAACGATTAATTTGGAATTAATCGATAAATAATATATTCGATATATTATGCGAAATTGGATTTCGACGCGGAATTGAAATTGGATTTTAATTCGGGCGAACGAGTTAATTTAGAATTAATTTGTTAGCGACGTGAATAGTGATTTCGCTAGGCATAATCATTTAATTACGTCGTAACGGAAAATTCATTAATTTGGAATTAGCGAACCCGAGCCCGAGAGTGTTTGCGAGCGCATTCGCATTACGAATTCGAGTGCGGCACGCAAGTCACATCAAGCATCAAATTGCTAGTCACATCAAGCGTCAAATCACATGTCACTTTGAGTGATGTGACAATTTGATTGAGTGATTGATGTGGTAGTTGAAAAGCATTAATTGCCTTTTGCTTTTTGACTTTTTGGTAAATGGAAAATGGTTTTATGTATTTGTTTTTGTTTTTGGAAAATAAAAATAAATATATATACAAAACATTTTTCTTTCTTTCTCTCTCTCACCAACACGTTTTTCCCTCCTCTTTTTCCTTCTCTCTCACACGGCTTTGAGCCAATTTATTTCTCTCCATTTTTCTGGTTCTACCGAAAGACAAAGAGAAAAAGATGAGTATTTTGTTGCAAAATACAAAGTGCTAGCACACACTTGAGTCATCCTAAGGTGATAGGGCAGCGTTTTCGTGAGCTTGGAATCATCTTTGGAAGCTTGGAGCTTGGAGCTTCAATGTAGTCTTCCATGGCCGAATCTTGGAGGAGCCAAAGAGACCAAAATCGAGCAGTCCACTGCAATGAGAAGCTACTGCCGTGACCTTTGAGGGAGCTTAAAGGCTTGTGTTCTTCGCGTCGCAAGATCCGTTCATTGTGAGTATGTTTCCGCCATTCTCCTTTGTTGTATTCACTTTTTTTGCTTGATTTGATGATCTTGGGACCTAATTAGAAACCAACAATGGTATCTTGAGCAAAAACAATTTGAGCATGATTTGGTTTTTAATTGTTTGATTAAGTATGCTTGAATGAGGTTGAATTGAAGTTGTGCATGATCAATTTCAAGAAAATTGGATTGGATCAATTTTCCCCAATTATGGAGGCTTGGCCGGAAAATGTAGAACCCTAAATGTCTTGGTAATTTTTTGTTTTTTGATCATTGGATGACTTAAAACAATTGGGTAATGTTGATTTGAGGTTTAATTGGATTGAATTTTGAATTGGACAATTTTCCCCAAATTAAGGCTTGGCCGAAACTTGTGATTTTAAAATTCATGGTGTTTTTTTATTTTGATTCATTGGATGAGTTGAATTGATTTGGGAAATGATGATTGTGGATTCAATTGGATTGAAACCGAATCGGATTGAAAAACCCCTAATTGCCGAGAAGTATAAGCATGAAATGGGTTTGATTTTGTGAAATTGTGTTGGACACTATTTGATGTTAAAGTGCATGATTAATTAGGCTAATTGATGTTTTAGAAATGTTAATTGGGTGATTAATTGTGTATTACACTTAGGTTAATTAATTGTGGAATTTGGAATTTTATAAGTTAATTAATTGGGTTTAAATTGGATTTGGGCCTTAAGGTTGTAATTGGGCTTTTGGGCTTGGTTGTACCAAGTTAGGTTTAGGCCAATTTGGTTGGATCCAATTGGGCCCAAAACCGCATCCATAAAGTCCAATTATGACTTAATGGACCTTAATTATTTAATTGGGCCTAATGGGCCAAAATTGATTTCTGGGCTTATGGGGTAAATCCCGGATTGGATTTTGGTTATTGGTTTGACCCGAGTTGACCAAAAGTCCACGCCTTAAAGAAATTAATTAAAAGCCCATTGGACTTTAATTAAATAAACATTGGATGTTAATCGGGCTTTGAGACCCGTAACGATTGAATTGGAATTTAAGTCGTAAAGGTTCGTTAATAAAGTGTAATATTTAATTTGGAATTAAATAGTGAATTAGTATTAAATACAAATTGAATTGGATTTAATTTTGTAGTTTAATTTAATTCAAGAATTCGTACTTTGAGTACTTATTCGCAAAACGAGTTTGACTCGAGCAAAATCAAATCGTTGTTTGAACATTGGATGATCACTAATTATCAGATTAATTAATTGGATTAGATTGATTGATAACATGCTTGTGTGAATACATGGTTGCGATGCATGAATAATGTATATCGGATGGATATTAGATGGGTGGGGCAATTTTAGAAATTGTTGTAATAAATTGATTTATTAATTGGACCTGCGTGTCCAGCCTTATCACCTCTATACTCTTTGTATTCTCTTCTCACATATTCCCCTCAATGTAAATGAGGTTTCTTTAGAAGTGTAGTGTAACGGGTAGAAAAATATTTGTGCTAGCGGGAGAGAGAAAGAGAGATTTGATCTAGGATCAATGTAAAGTATCCATCCGCATATCATTATTATTTTATCATATGCGCTTTATTATGTGTTTAGAATGCATGTTTAAGGGTGTATGATGATGAGACCTTAACAAAGATAATAAATTGGTTGCCAATTTGCACGCGAAAAACCTCACAAATATTAAGCGTTTTTCCTTCCATTGAGTGATTCTTACTCAAGATCCAAGACTGGCATTGGCTTGTTGGCCAAAGTCAAGGCCTTTGTCCGTCGAGGGTTTGTTTGAATCACGAAGGCTTTGTTCCATATCAGTGTCTTGTCCAAGTTGTGGTTTGTTGGCCAAAGTCAAGACCACTTCTTGTCCATCGACTTTGATTACGAGGCTTTCCATGGTCAATGGGCCGCGCTTAACTGGGATCACTAAGTTTGTTGTGCCAAAGCCAAGGCTTAGTTGATTCAGAGGAAAAAGGTTAGGTAATACATTGGATGTATTGGCATATATAAGATATATGTTTCGGACTTGGATGTCCCCCTACCGGATCTAGGAATTGGATTGGATCCAATCGATCTTAGAGATCTACCTAGTTAATTATCATACAATTTGTTGGCCAAAGTCAAGATTGTGTGATATTTAACGGGATCCTAGCCCACTAGGAAACACGGTTTCCCGAGTACTCGACAGAGGGTTAGAGGCTCGCCGAAAAATAGTGGGAGGCAAGAATTGAATTTGCAATATTCGTTTAATTACTTGCCATACGCGCTCATTCAAATTATTTCGTCGTTAAATTAAATGTTAGTTGGACTAATATTTAAATTGTTGTTTTAATAAACAGTTGGACTGTATTATAGTTGATTATATAATTGGATTATAGTAATCAATATATTTGAATTAATTAATTTCAATTACAGTTGATTTTATAATTGGATTATAGTAATCAATGTAATTGAGGTTAATTAATTTAAATTATATTTGATTGTATAGTTGGACTATAATAATCATTATAATATATAGTACCACAAATCGTTGATTAAATAGTTGGACTATTAGAATCAAGATATAATTGAAAGATTAGTGTTTAAAACATAATCCTGGGTGAAAATGTATTTAAACGACTTTAATTTTCAAATTGGGATTAATTTCAGGATGGTCCTGGAAACTAATAAGTTACTTTATTTGATAAAATAACATATTAGGCCTAAGCCTGGAGTTAAGCAAATAAGTGGAACATGATATTTGGAATATTCATGTAATTATAACTTTAGTACTTAATCCATTATACTTGTCATATAGACTCCTTAATTTCTTTATCAGAACTAAGGATTAGATTCTTAAAGTATGATATTGAAATTGAAGGATCTTCATAAATCTATACTCAGATTTTAGAAGTAAATATTGCAATAATAAACTCTTGGAGGTTAATGGCTATACTCAAGGAGACAAAGCCAAAGTTTGCAATAATGCAAGTAGCGCAAGGCGCATTTACTTCGATATTCCAAAAGGCCAAGGCTTGGCCAAAGGCTTCTGGAATGTGAAAATGGCAAAGGCAAAATCATTATAATCTTCTGGGAAGATAAGATAAAAGGACATATCCCAAGAAGGAATTGAAGACGAGCAAGGCTCTGACTTCAAATATGTTTGTCATAAATATGTTCACAACTAGTATTAAAATTGGATTTTAGATACTTAGTGTGGTACATAAATATGTACTGATGTTCAGAATCTGCTATGAGCAGGATACTGACTTCTATTGAGATTAATCTGCGAATTGAAAACGGGACGAAAGTCGTTGTTTTAACCGTAGATACCTAAGTTTAGGAACTACCCTTTGGGTATGTACGTAAATTAGGAAACTGTTATAATGTAACTAGTTTGACTAGAAACATTATCTCTATATCAGTGTATAACCCGCTGCGGGTGTACCTTTATATTCTAGAACACTAAAGTGTTTTATTATATAAAGATGATATTGAGATAAACACATTAGATGTGAATAACAGAATTTATATTTAGAATATAAATAAATCTCACACGTATAACATGACAAACAAATAGCTCAAACTGATTTGATCAGGTTGAAACTTGAATGTGGCATTGTTGTCTGGGACACAATTTAAACAAGACTCGTATATCCACACTTTTGAAGAGTGGGTACTAGGACTATTTGATTCTATTCAAATAAAGTCTACGAATCTAGTTTATTGGGCAAAGTGCCTAAAACACTATTTTACTGGTGAGCCCTAGTTCATAGTGAAGCAAGTGGGCCCATGTCTAGCTAGGCTAGATGTGGATATGAATATTTCGTGACCTTACGGATGTGGCATCGCGTATGGTTATGTGTTTCTTTTGAAACACAAATCGGAAACTTTCACAGTTTCGACACGAAATAGACAAACAGATCGGCTAAAGTATTAAACCATCACGGTAAGACCGTGATGGAAAATACTTAAGCAATAAGTTTCTCGCATACTTGAAAGAGTATAGTATTCTTTCAATGAGGACTCCTCCCGGAACACGTCAATTTGACGGTGTGTCCGACAGGATAAACCGAATTTTGTTGGACATGATAAGGTTAATCATGAGTCGCTCTGAGCTACCATTTCCTTCAACGGATACGCTAAACAGTGCAAAACTTATTTTGAATAAGGTTCCATAAAAATCTGTTTGACAGATCATATTAGATATGAACAGGAAAAAGAAACCAGGTTTCTCATTCCTGAATATTTGGGTATGCTAGGCATATGTTTGGATGATACCAAACTAAAACCCAAATTGGATAAGTGCCAATTGTAGGTTATCCTAGGGATACCATAAGTATTGTACTTATACAACTCAAGAGAGAACAATTAGATTGTTGCTCGCCATGCGTTTTTCCTAAGAGGAATACCGATATGCAGTGGTAAGTGGGAGGATAGTAAAACTCGATGAAAATCGGAGCAATACTATTCAAGGCACCGAGTCCTAATGGAACACAAATAGTTCATCAAGGATGAAACTATTCCAATAATCTTCGAATACACAAGAACCACGTATGTCGGAGAGAATCAGAAAACAACCTGGGGTATGGGTTTCTGATCTCACCTCATAAAGATGTCTATCTTATTGAGGAATATCAACTGACTACGTATGAGGAAGTGATACAAGGTATCGACTCCCTATTATGGCAAAGTGCCATAAAGTCCAAATGGATTCCATGTATATCAACTATGTTTGGATACTAGTTGATGTACCGCAAGGCATTGTGCCTATTGGTACTATATAAGTCTTCAAGGAAGACATACATGGATGGCAACATACCAACGTACTAAGCTAGGCTTGTAGCGAAAAGGTAGAGTTATCAACATTGTGTTGATTACGACGAAACCTTTTACCTGTTGCCACGGTAAATCCATTTCGATAATGCTTGCTGATGCTGCATGTTTCATTCATGAAATGTGGCAGCTGAATGCCAAAAACTGCTTTCCTTAACGGAAACCTTTGGAGGATGTTTACAACATCCTGACGGTTTTGTCGAACCATAACAAGCAAACTAGGTTTGCAGGTTATTCGATCCATAGATGGATTGAAGCAAGCATTAGGTTCTTGGAATTATCGTTTTGATGTAATCATAATGGTGTATGATTTAATTCAAAACGAAAATAATTCTTGTGTATATAAGGAGGTTAGGGAGCGCACTGACAGTGAATGTCCTGAGTAATGATGATATATCATTTCTTGGAAATGATATTCCCATAATATAATCGGTGAAAGCTTGGCTTTCATGAAAACGACTATAAGTCGTGACAAAGGTACTATAAAGATAGAATAACGGAACAGTGAGCTGGAAATCTTCCAAGCAAGATACTGTTACCGAATAAACAACAAAGGGTTATTGCTGCAGCTGAGGCAGCAATAGAAGCCATTTGGGTCGATAACAAATCTAATTAGATTAGATACAGTTCTTAGCAGCTGAGCTAGGCTTCAGCACAAGCTAAAGAATTAATGGTCTCATCAACGATCCAGATAAATACTTCGATATTCATCTGATTCGTTCGGATCATACATCGTGGCGATGTGATGATCGAATAAATCGCATCAGATGATAATCATGTAAATCCGCTGACGAAAACCTTTTCTCAGCAGTTTGAGCCAACCGTACATAGTTCGGGTGTAGACACTCGAGTGACTGGCTATAGGCCAAGTGGGAGATTGTTGGACAATTATGACCCATAGCGTCACTATTTGTACAGATCACGGTGTTGTTGTACAAATTAACTATGTGACAAAGGAGATTGCACTCTTATCATTTGTGATTAGATCACCAAGATATATAAATGATAGGAGGTCCCTGTGATTTGTTCCTGACTGGAGAATGATATGAGACAGTATCAGTCCACGAAGGATAAATCATTAAATATCCCTAGTCAGAGTATTATCGAGATTGGACATCGATAAATACGTAAAAGACTAGTATTACACTTGTGCGCGTTGTGAGGGCACAACGGCATAGTTCTCATATATTTGGGTATAGGATACTCATGCAAGTGTAATAGGAGGTTGTGTTTTACCGATGGTACGGGAAACAGCTTCGCTCTGGATAGACCCCTCGGAATTCCATTGGTAGTATGACTATGTGTCTATGGAAGTCCGAAATCAGGGTAGGTGTATTTGGTCTTAACCTGAGACTTGCACCGCTAATACTTGCGACAATCAATATACTTTGGTTGCGGTCGTCCAGGACTTTAACAGGTTCTGTGTACGCCAATGCTGGGTATATTGAGAATCGTAGTGTGTTGGGTGTGATGTTAAGACGGAAGTATCACTCCAGTCATATGGAGATGATGGTCACATAGGATACGAAACTCGTTCTCTTAAATGCTCGAGCTATCGGGATATTATGACTAGGTCATGTATATCCGATTATAGAGACTAGTTGCCAGACATCCGATATGTGCTTCGTACGGGGCAGACACAATTCCAGCCCCAGGCCTAGCACGTGGACATCCGATACTGGATCGACATACACAATACTACGGTATACTACGCTTGATATAGATCACATATTCCTATAAGGATATTTCTGGAGAATTGGGTAGGCATGGCGCTTTGCTAGAAGCCAACCTTGTCTTGTAAATCGGTACAAACGTAGTACTAGGTACTTACGTGTTCGGATAGTCCGACGACCGTATTTACTGCCAACATATCCGGGGATCTCATGGGTCGCTTCCCGAAGATTCACCGATGATGTATGACTCGCACTTTATTAATCTGGGATTAATTAGATGAGAGAGAAAATTAATCTGGGATTAATTACGGAGATATTTTATCTGGGATAAAATATCAATTAAAGAGAGAGAACGATTAATTTGGAATTAATCGATAAAATAATATATTCGATATATTATGCGAAATTGGATTTCGACGCGGAATTGAAATTAGATTTTAATTCGGGCGAACGAGTTAATTTAGAATTAATTCGTTAGCGACGTGAATAGTGATTTCGCTAGGCATAATCATTTAATTAGGTCGCAACGAAAAATTCGTTAATTTGGAATTAGCGAACCCGAGCCTGGGAGTTTGCGAGCGCATTCGGATTTCGAATTCGAGTGCGGCACGCAAGTCACATCAAGCGTCAAATCGCTAGTCACATCAAGCGTCAAATCACATGTCACTTTGAGTGATGTGACAATTTGATTGATTGATTGAGTGATTGATGTGGTAGTTGAAAAGCATTAATTGCCTTTTGCTTTTTGACTTTTTGGAATGGAAATGGTTTTGGTATGTTTTTGTTTTTGGAAAATAAAAATAAATATAATACAAAACATTTTTCTTTTCTTCTCTCTCTCACCCACACGTTTTCCCTCTCTCTCACACGGCTTTGAGCCAATTTCTTCTCTCCATTTTTCTGGTTCTGCCGAAAGACAAGAGAAGAAGATGAGTATTTTGTTGCAAAATACAAAGTGCTAGCGCACACTTGAGTCATCCTAAAGTGATAGGGCATCATTTCGTGATCTTGGAATCATTTTTGGAAGCTTGGAGCTTGGAGCTTCAATGGATTATTCCATGGCCGAATCTTGGAGGAGCCAAAGAGACCAAAACCGAGCAGTCCACTGCAAGGAGAAGCTACTGCCGTGACCTTTGAGGGAGCTTGAAGGCTTGTGTTCTTCGCGTCGCAAGATCCGTTCATTGTGAGTATGTTTCTGCCATTCTCCTTTGTTGTATTCACTTATTTCTTTCTTGATTTGATGATCTTGGGACCTAATTAGAAACAAACATTTTATCCCTTCAGGTGCATCCACCAAGTCCCAGACTTGATTCAGATACATAGAGTCTATTTCGGATTTCATGGCCTCAAGCCACTTAACTGAATCAATGTCAAGTATTGCTTCATCATAACTGGTGGGATCATCATTATCAATGACCTGATCATGTTCCTCATTAATATGGAAACCATATCTTTCCCTACCAGACCTTCTAAGTTCATAACCTTGTGGTTGTTCCGTCACTGCCCTTTTGAGGGGCCTGGGGTTTAAGTCTATGTTTGTTTGTTCTTCTCGTACCTCTTCGAGGTCAAGTCTACTCCCACTATATTTCTTGAGAAAGAATTCATTCTCTAGAAATTTAGCATTTCTTGAGACAAATGTTCTTTGTTCATTTGGGACGTAGAACACGTATGCTCTTGAGTTCAAGGCATATCCTACAAACTTACATTTAACTGCCTTATCATCCAATTTATTAGTTTGTGTGAGCTTAACATATGCGTCACATCCCCAAACTCTTAGATAACTAAGACTATGACGTTTCCCAGACCATAACGCATATGGGTTTGACTAACAGTCTTGGAAGGAACTTGGTTTAGTAGTAGTGTTGCAGTTTCTAAAGTAAGACCCCAAAATGAAAGAGGTAGATCCATGTCTGGCATCATTGATCAGACTATATCTAATAATGTCTGATTTCTCCTTTCGGAGACCCCATTATGATGTGGAGTTCCTGGAGGAGTCCACTGGGAAACAATGCCATTTTCTCTCAAGTAATCTTGAAATTCATCGCTTAAGTATTCACCACCTCGGTCAGAACTTAGTGACTTAATATTTTTATTAAGCTGGTTTTTTACTTCAGCTTTAAAGACTTTGAATTTCTCAAAGGCTTCAGATTTGTACCGCATAAGGTACACATACCCATATCGCGAGTGATCATCGATAAAGGTAATGAAGTAGGAGAATCCACCTCTAGCAGTGACTGACATTGGTCCACATACATCAGAGTGTATGAGTTCTAATGTCTCCGTTGCACGCTGTCATTTACCTTTGAAGGGTAATTTGGTCATTTTACCAAGTAAACAAGACTCACAAGTTCTATAAGGTTCATATTTGAAGGGTATGAAATAATCATCCTTATATAGCTTAGTTAATCTCGTTTCATTGATATGACCTAAGCGACTGTGCCATAGAAGTGATTCATTGAGATTATTCGAGTTAACATTGTATATATTAGAGGTTGAACATTCTTTTTTAGTTTATAAGATATAGATACCATTATTCAAAATACCATCTCCATATTTTATTTCATTGAAATAAATAGAACATTCATCACAACTTATTAGGCGTGAAAAGACTTTATTACATAAAGAAGAAATTGAAATGATGTTCTTTACTCAAGAAGGTACATAAACACAATCTTCTAAGTCTAAAACTAAACCATTCGGCAAAACTAATGAATAAGTCCCCACGCACAATGCAGCGAGTTTTGCTCCATTACCCATGCGTAAGTCAACCTCCCCATGACAGAGTCTCCTACTGTTTCTCAGGCCCTGCACATTGTTACACAAGTGAGTCCCACAACCGGTGTCAAACACCCAAGTAGAAGGTTTAGAGTTTTGAGAATATAGTTCAATCATTTACAACATACCTGAAGCATTGGGCTTCTTGGCCTATTGGGCTTCCTTAGCTTCCTTGGCTTTCAAGGATCTGCAGTCTTTCTTCCAATGACCATTCTTTCCACAAAAGAAACATTTCCCAGATCCATTTTTCTTCTCCACTTTACCATTGAGATTTAGGTGATATGGAGCCTTGGCCTTGCCCTTATTTTTCTTTGGGCCTCGTGGCTTCAGGTCCGTACCCGTAAGCATGACGGATGTTTTAAGCTCCGGTTTCAAGTCCTTCTCTGCTTGCTTTATCAGATTGTGCAATTATGCTAAAGTAGCTTCTTTATTAGACAAATGAAACTGCATAATAAATTTAGAGAAGTCTTTTGGTAAGGACTGAAGAATTAGATCGTGACCTATCTCATGATCCATGATGAACCCGAGGTTGGCCAATTTTTCAATGTGGCCAATCATCTTAAACACATGTCCACTAACAGATCCTTCCTTATACCTTGTTTGGAATAAGGCACATGACACTTGGAATCTCACAGTATGAACAGAAGTTGCATACAACTCCTTCAAGTGAAAGATGATGGTTTGAGCATCCATATCTTCGTGAGCTTTTTGAAGTTCGTCCGACATAGAGCCAAGCATTATGCAAAATGCTTGCTCATCATCATCGACGTGTTTTTTCCAAGCATCAAATGTATTTTGGTCAGCATCTTATGCGGGTTCAGGGGGAAATGGTCTTTCAAGAACATAGAAAATATTTTCTTGTCGTAAGATAATTTTAAGGTTTCTAAACCAGTCATTGTAGTTGTTCCCTTTGAGCTTATGCTCATCAAGGATGGAACGAAGTGATACTCTGTTTCCCATTTGAATGTTTGTTAAATATTTTAACCCACCTGTTAAGAGAGAATGTTAAAATTAGGAATATGTTTTCATTAATGTTTCATAATAACATGGGCTTTTAATATTATAAAGTTGCTCCCACTCAATTGTTTTAAAATTTTAAGCAAATCGCATCAACCCCAATATGATGGATTTCTTGTGGGCAAGGATCCCATTATCATCATTTCATAACTCCGACTAGGGCCGGTTGTTATAAAATATGATAATTAGGTAGGTTCCCAACCAATTTATGATATAAATCACAATTCCTTGATCATTGGGTTGGGGAATCAAACATTTCATAGCTTATGCTAGTCCTCATGGACACCCAATCTTTGCCACTAAGTTATAAGACAATCCCTAATGGTCGTTGCGTCTTATGACTCAGAAAAGTCAAACCATTGTCAATAGTACGATTTAGGGACAAATTGGTATTGGTCAGTCTGGTAAAGCCTAGTCCTGCCAATACGGTTTAGGCCCTTGGGGTCTATACTTTACAATAGGAGGTAAATTTTAGACTTAAATTATTATTGAGGATTTTAGCAAGTTTAAGTGAATAACTTTCAAATGGATTCCTCCATTGAAAATTCCCCAGAGGGTGGGTGGAGCGAACACTCTTAAATACCCTTACCTCTTAGGCTCTTATTGTCTTGGTGACAGGAATAAATAATAGATCCTCCAAATTAGTGCAACACTTTAAATATGCTTTAAGGTAAGCTTTGAGTAAATGATTATCTAGATGTCTTCACAGCTTTTCCTTTTGGCTATAAAAAGGTAGTGAGTGAAGGAAGACACCAAATCATTATCTAACTTTAGTAATACCTTTGGTTAAATTAACTTTAGTTTGGAAAGTTTTATTAACTCCTTGGTCCCACCCCACTTGTATCTTTTATAATGTCTTTTATTATAAGCAAGTGATTTATATTTATTAGCCTCAAAGGTAATAAATCTCTAAGTTCATCATGGAATAATTACTTAGCTAAGGGATAAGCAATACCCTCTCTATTTACAGATGCGTAAACTTTAAATGCAATTTCACAATTCAAATATTAACCAAATCATGCAAAACTTGTGCCTAAAGGTAAGTTCAGGGTGTTATCTTTCCAACGAGCTTTTACACACCCAATTTTGAGTTCAAATGAGAGAGAACTAATCAAAAAAAAAACGTCGCGCTGATACTACTGTTGGGAAGCGACCGCGAGTGCACAGCGGAAATTGAAATAAATCAAATTATGATGTCACTATCCCTTTGCCCAAGACCCATTTTTTTTATTATTCTACAAGCCTAGGCATGTTACTATATATTCTAAGCATAAAAACTCATAAAAAATGCAAAGAACATAAACCTAAACATGCTAACTATCATAAGAACTCTAATTAAAATAAAGAAAGAAAAATACTTACTTGAACCGAAGACTCCTCCAGTCCTCCCTCCAATCTACAAGCTTTTCTCGAACTCAGCAAGCTCTTCCTTTTTCCAAAGAGCCACCCAAATATGTGGCCTCCAAAGGTGCACACACCAAAGCCAAAACTCAACGGCAAGACTACGCTTTGAGTGCACGAGTATTTTGCCTTTGGTGCTAGCCTATGAAAATACCTCAAAACTTTTAACTCGAGGTTCCTCTAGTCAATTAGAATTAAGGATCCTCAAAATCAGTGGCATACTCTTAAACTTTAGAGTTGCTCACTTATATAAACCCAAGATATGAAAGGTTTGGTGCAAATATTTGTAAAGAATTCTTTGGGTTTCTATAGGTGCTCCAAAGACAACAAAATTAATTAAGAATTTGATGTGGGATAAATGCTAATTTAATCTTAGCAATTGGATCTTAATTTAGTGGTTTAATGAGATTATAAAACCCTAATAAGAGTTTGGGCCGAATTTGAATTAAAAACAAATAACAAAAAAAATTTACTATGTCTGTCTTTTTTTTTATTCCAATTCCCAAAGTGCCCCTATCGTCATTCACCAATCCCTAAGCCACTATGGAATCTCATAAATGATCTGTTCAATAATTAAACACATTGAACCATTTATGAAAAATTCCTACAGCAATCATATATGCTGTTAAATTTGTATTGTGCATTGTTAACCATTGATTTCAACTTTGTTGTGTGTGACCTTTTGGGTTCCCCTCAAGTTGGACATGAAATGAATCGTGATAATTTAATCGAACATAAATTATCCTCCGATCAGATGGTCGTTCGATTTCAATGACCAAGGTTGACATCTAGCAACATGCCAAGGCCCCCAAATGAGAAGGAAATATATATATACCCATTCTATATGGGATTTACATATGATACGGTCACTCGCCTCACTGTATCCCCATCGTTTGACCTAGGGTATGGAAAGTGTCCACCCATATAGTCAAAGGTATGATGTTGATAGTGTCATGAATCGTGCTAACCCAAGAATCTCACATGATTCTTCCGCTGCGGCCACAGTCTCAAGCACTGATCACACATATCAACCCGTGAACTAGAATACTACTCTTATAAGAAAATATTATCCAAGAGAGTGGCGATTCTCTATTGTATCTTTACAAACTTCATGTGTTTCAACAAATGACCCAATCATACCCTTATGACCAGATCTTTTGAACCGGGGAAGAAGAATGTAGAAGTTATTTGATCCATACAATCGATACATGAAAGTTCTTGTTGGACAATTATGACCCATAGCGTCACTATTTGTAAAAGACATTGTGTTTTTGTACAAATTAATTATGTAGCAAAGGAAATTGCCTTTTATCATTTCGTAATTAGATTACTTAAATATGTGAATGATGAAAGTCCTTATGATTAGTTCCGGATTGAGATGATATAAGACAGTATCAATCCATGACGGTTTAATCATTAAACATCCCTAGTCGTAGTATTATCTAGACTGGACATCGATAATGCGGAATAGACTAGTATTGCACTTGTGCGTGTTATGGAAGCGTAACAGCATAGTTCTCATATATTTAAGTATTGGATACTTATGAAGTGTGGTAGGAGGTTGTGTTTACCATGGTACGGAAACAGCTTCGCTCTGGATAGACCCCTCGGAATCCCATTGGTAGTATGATATGTGTCTATGTGAGTCCGCATCAGGGTAGGTGTATTTGGTCTTAACATGAGACTTGCATCGCTAGTACTTGCAACAATCAATACGCTTTTGTTTTGGTCGTCCAGGACTTTAACAGGTTCTGTGTACGCCTCTTCTGGATTTATTGAGAATCATAGTGTATTGGATGTGATGTCAAGACGGAATTATCACTTCAGTATATGGAGATGAAGATCACACAGGGGTTACAAAACTGGTTCTCTAAAGGGTTGCAACCATCAGGATAATATGACTAGGTCATGATTATCCGATAATAAAGAGACTAGTTGCTAGTGATCCGATATATGCTTCGTACGGGGCAGACACTATTCCAGCCTCAGGCCTTGCATGTGACATCCGATACTGGATCGATATAAGCAATACTACGTATACTACACGTGATATAGATTATATATTCCATTAATAATATTTCTGGAGAATTGGGTAGGCATGACGCTTTGCTAGAAGCCAACCATGTCTCGTAAATCGGTAAAAACGTAGTACGGGGTACGTACGTGTTCGGATAGTCCGACGACCGGATTTACTGCCAACATATCCAGGGATCTCTTGGATCGCTTCCTGAAGATTCATTGATGACGTATGATTCGAGCATAATTAATCTGGGATTAATTACGGAGAGATTTTATCTGGGATAAAATACTATTTGAATAGAGAGAACGATTAATTTGGAATTAATCGATAAAATAATATATTCGATATATTAAACAAAATTAGATTTCGACACGGAATTAAAATTAGATTTTAATTCGGGCTAACGAATTGATTTAGAATTAATTCACAAGCGACGTGAATAGTAATTTTGCTAGGCATGATTATTTAATTAAATTTGATTGAATTAAGACGCAACGGAAAACTCGTTAATTCGGAATAACGAAACCGAGCCCAGAATGTGTTTGCGAGGCCACTTCGATTTCGAATCAAGTGCGGCCCACAAGTCACATCGCGAGTCAAATCACTTTAGTGATAGATGTCAAGTCACATTTTTGGTGAGTGACATACAGTCACTATTCATGATAGAAGTTGGTGTGGGCATTTAATGCAATTTTGGAGCCAAAAATTTTGGTTGACTTTTTGGAAAGGATATACCAAATTTTGGTAATAGATTTTTCATTATTTTTTTTGAAAACAAATAACAAAAGAATTGAAAACTCTCTCTCTCCCTAATAGACAAAAACCGTGAGCCTCTTGGAGAAGGAAGAAGAATTGTTTTTCTTCCTAACTTGCTAGCACATTCAATGAATCTATACAAGGTGATAGGGAAACCGAACTAAGAGCTTGGGATCCATTTAAAGCTTGGAGCTTGTTCATCTTCACCAAAAAAATCTTGCTTGGCTGTGAGCTTCAACAAGGAGGAAAATTTTTGTTGTTCTTCGCATCCAAAAGCCCTTCAATGTAAGTGTGTTTCCGCCACTCTTCTTTGCGTATTCATTCTATTTCTATGCTTAAATGATCTTGGGATTAACCTAGAAACCCAACAATGGTATCATTGAGCCATTTTGCGCATGAAATAACTTAGGGTAAAATTTGGATAAATTGATTTTGAGCATGTTTTGACTAAATTACTTGTTTGAGCATGCTTGTATATGGATTACTTGGAGTTATTTATGATCAATTTCATGAAAAATTAATTGGATCAATTTTTACCCAAAAAGTTGGCTTGGCCGAATGCTTGTTGCCCTAAATAGTCATGGTATTTTTTGTTCTTTTGATCATTGGATGAGTTTGAACACTTGGGAAATGTTGATTTGTAATTCAATCGGATTGAAAACAAAATCGGACAAAAATACTCACTAATGTCGTGAGCTATATAGCATGTAATAAGATGATTTTTCGAATCAATTATGTTGGACATGAGTTGATGATGAAAAGCATGATTAATGGATTAGATTAGTATTTTGGAAATGTTAATTTAAAAGATTAATCATGGCTAAACACTTTGGTTTATTAAATTATGAATTTTGGAAAATTGAAATTTAATAAATTGGGCTTGTAATTGTTGTATTTGGGCCTTATGGACTTGGTTGGGCCAAGTAGGTTTGGGCCAAATGGATTGGATCCATATTGGGCCTAAACCATTCCATTAAGTCCAAATATAACAAATGGGCTTTAAAGGTTTAATTGGGCCTTATGGGCCGAAATTGGTTTCTTGGCAAATGAGGGTGATTCCTTAATTGGACTTGGTATTTGGGTTTGACCCATATTGACCAAAGCCCATGCCTTATGAAATCAATTGAAAGCCCATCAGACTTTAATTAAACTACATTGGATGTTAATTGGGCTTTGAGACCCATTAAGATTAGATTTGAAATCTAAGTCGTTAAAGCACATTAAAGGTGTAGTTATTTAATTTGGAATTAAATAAATGAATTAGTATTGAATATGAATTAAATTAGATTTAACAAGTAGTTCGATATAATTCAAGAATTCGTACTTTGAGTACTTATTCTCAAACGAGTTGGACTCGCGCAAAATCAAATCATTGTTTGAACATTGGATGATCACTAATATTCAAAGATTAATTAATTTGATTAGATTGATTGAATAACATGCTTGAATGAATACATGGATGTGATGAATGAATAGCGTATATCGGATGGATATTAGAAGGGAAAGGTCAATTTTAGAAATTGTTGTAAATTTAGAATTTATAAATTGGACCTGCGTGTCCAGCCTTCTCTCTTTATTGATTCTTTGTATTCTCTTCTCACCTAATTCCCTTCAATGTTAATGAGGTTTCTATTATTGTATTATGTAATTGGGTACAAGTAGAATAGTGCTAGCCGGGGAGAGGAAATGGAGTGATTTGTTCTAGGAACAATTTGTTAAATATCCATCCGCATATCGTTATTAATTTACTTTCCGCGCCTTATTATGCTTTTAGAATGCATGCTTAAGGGTGTATGATGAGACCTAACAAAGATAATAAATTGGTTGCCAATTTACGTGAAAAACCCTCAAAACATATTAAGCGTTTTTCCTTCCATTGAGTGATTCTTACTCAAGATCCAAGATTGGCACTGGTTTGTTGGCCAAAGTCAATACCTTTGTCAATTGCGGATGTGTTCATGAAAGCTTTGTTCCATATCGGTGTCTTGTCCAAGTTGTGATTTGTTGGCCAAAGTCAAGATCACTTCTTGTCCATCGACATTGATTACGAAGATTTCCAACGTCAATGGGTCCCGCTTAACTAGAATCATTAAGCTTGTTGTGCCAAAGCCAATGCTTAGTTGATTCAGAGGAAAAAGGTTAGGAAAAAATATTGGATATATTGGCATATATATTGTATATATGTTTCGGACTTAAAGGTCCACCTACCGGATCTAGGAATTGGATGAGATCCAATTGATCTTCGAGATCTACCTAGTTAAATATCATACAGCTTGTTGGCCAAAGTCAAGGTTTTGTGTTATTTAACGGGATCCTAGCTCACTAGGAAACTAGGTTTCCCGAGTACTCCACAGAGGGTTAGAGGCTCGCCAAAAAATAGTGGGAGGCTAGTATTGAATTTGCAATTTAATTCAAATACTTAGCTTTACGCGCTTTCAAATTATTTCGTCAAAATTATTTTATTAGTTGGACTAATATTATGTTATTTTCCTTGTAACAGTTAGACTGTACCCTTACATTGTTAATTGGATAGTTAGACTATTGCAATTAAAATGACTGGAAAGAACAGTGTCCGGGACATCATCATGGGCGATAATGTCTTTAACGGCACTAACTTTTCCGATTGGGAAATGAATCTAAGGATAGTCCTTTGATCCGAGAGGCTACTAAATACTGTAGAGAGACCTCTTAGGCCTAAGCCCGGATCTTATCAGTTGCTTGAGCTAGAACTTTGGAAGACTCATAGCGATGACAACGCAACTGTTCAATCTATTATGCTTGCTGCTATGACTTATCAATTTCGTCGACAGAATAAAGGATTGGATCCCTATAACATGTTGGAAAAGTTGAATGATCTACACCGATCTAATCTTAGATCGCAAAGATATTAGTTACAAAAGAAGCTCTTCCGCGCACGGATGTTGGAGGGTACATCTGTTGAACATCATGTGACACAGATGATTGTCGATATTAAGCATCTTGGACAAATGGGGATTGTCTTTGAGATAGAGACCTCTATAGATTTGATCTTGCAGTCTCTCCCCGACATTTGGAGTGGGTTCATCATGAACTACAATTTGATGAACCAAGAGCAGACTCTTGGAGAGCTGATGTCTACGCTACGTGAGGCTGAAAAGGTGTTTCTTAAGGGCAAGAAGCGCGAGGCGCGCTTCGCTTCTACATCTCGGACTCCGAGGGCTAGGCCTAAGGCGACTGGAGGTGTCAAGAAGAATAAGAAGAAGAAGGGCAAGGCCAAATCATTAAAGGCTTCTGGGAAGCCCAAGGACAAATCCCAAGATGTTTGTCTTCAGTGCGGACAGCGGGGTCACTGGAAGCGTGACTGCCGCGAGTACAAGGCACTCATGAAGGAAATCAAGGCGGGCAAGGCACCGGCCTCATGTATGTTTGTTATAGAAATAAACATGACTACTTCTAGTTTTAAAAATTGGATTTTTGATTCTGGTTGTGGTACTCACATTTGTACTGATGTGCAGGATCTGCAGATTAGCAGGAGACTGGCTTCAGGAGAGATTGACCTCCGTGTTGGAAATGGAACTCCAGTCGTCGTTTTGGCCGTTGGCACTTTTGTTTTAGAACTGCCCTCGGGGCATGTACTTGAACTAACAAACTGTTATTATGTACCTAGTTTGACTATGAATATTATTTCTGTATCTATGTTAGCCCAATCTGGGTACACTTTTGTATTTAGAAACACTGGGTGTTTTATGTATAAAAATGATATAGAAATTTGCACTGATGTTGTAAATAATGGTCTTTATATTTTGAATATAAACCAATCTCAAAATGTAACAAACAAAAGGCTTAAAGTAAGTCATAAATAGGAAACTTATATGTGGCATTGTCGTCTGGGACACATAAACAAGACTTGCATATCCACACTTTCGAAGAGTGGGTACTTGGATGGATTTGATCCAAATTTATATGACGTCTGCGAATCTTGCTTATTAGGCAAAATGCCTAAATCACCTTTTAGCGGAAAAGGTGTACGCGCCACCGAACTGTTAGCCCTTGTTCATAGTGACATTTGTGGGCCCATGTCTAGCCATGCTAGAGGTGGATATGAATACTTCGTAACCTTTACGGATGATGCATCACGTTATGGTTATGTGTATCTTATGAGACACAAGTCGGAAACTTTTGAGAAATTCAAAGAGTTTCGACACGAAGTTGAAAAAAAGACCGGTAAAAGTATTAAGACATTACGGTCAGACCGTGGTGGCGAATAATTGAGTAATGAGTTTCTTGAAAACTTGAAAGAATATGGTATTCTTTCACAGTGGACTCCTCCCGGAACACCGTAATTAAACGGTGTGTCCGAACGGAGAAACCGAACCTTGTTAGACATGGTAAGGTCTATGATGAGTCGCACTAAGCTACCTCTTCCTTCTGGGATATGCATTAAACAGTGCAATACTTATTTTGAATAAGGTTCCGTCAAAGTCTGTTCAACAGACTCCGTATGAGATATGGACAGGAAAGAAACTGAGTTTCTCATTCCTGAAGATTTGGGGTTGCTGGACATACGTCAAACGTTTGGAAGGTACCAAACTTGAACCCAAATCGGATAAATACCTATTTGTATGATATCCTAGGGAAACCAAAGGATATTACTTCTATCACCCACGAGAGAACAAAGTTTTTGTTGCTCTACATGCGGTTTTCCTTGAGAAGGAATTCCTAAATGCAGTGATAAGTGGGAGGAAAGTAGAACTCGATGAAAATAAGAGTGATACTGTTCCTGGCATAGAATCCTCAACGGAACATGAACAGTTCATCAGGGATGAAGCTGTACCACAATCTTCGAATACACAAGGACCGCGTAGGTCGGAGAGAGTCAGAAAACAACCTGAGAGGTATGGGTTTCTGATCTCACCTCATGTAGATATCAATCTCATTGAGGAAGACGAGCCGGCTAAGTATGAGGAAGCGATACAAGGTATAAACTCCGTTTATGGCAAGATGCCATGAATTCTGAAATGGATTCCATGTATACCAACCAAGTTTGGACACTGGTTGATGCACCAGAAGGCGTAAAGCCTATTGGTTGCAAATGGATCTTCAAGAAGAAGACCGACATGGATGGCAACGTTCAAACGTACAAAGCTAGGCTTGTAGTGAAATGGTTGTTGGACAAAATGACCCATAGCGTCACTATTTGTACAGATCACGGTGTTGTTGTACAAATTAACTATGTGACAAGGAAATTGCACTCTCATCATTTGTGATTAGATCACCATAAGTGTATAAATGAAGAGAGGTCCATATGATTAGTTCCTGGATTGAGAATGATATGAGACAGTATCAATCCCCGAAGGATTAATCATTAAATATCCCTAGCCGGAGTATTATCGAGACAGGACATCGATAATGCGGAATAGGCTAGTATTGCACTTGTGCGCGTTGTGAGGGCACAACGACATAGTTCTCATATATATAAGTATTGGATACTTATGCAAGTGCGATAGGAGGTCGTGTTTCACCGATGGTACGGGAAACAGCTTCGCTCTGGATAGACCCATCGGAATCCCATTGGTATTATGACTATGTGTCTATGGGAGGCCGAAATCAAGGTAGATGTGTATAGTCTTAACCTGAGACTTGCATCGCTAATACTTACGATAATCGATAGACTTTGGTCTTGGTGGTACAGGGCTTTAACCGGTTCTGCGTACACACTTATGGGTTTATCAGAGAGTCGTAGTGTATTGGGTGTGATGTCAAGACGGAATTATCACTTCAGTCATATTGGAGATGATGTCACGCAGGATATGGTATTAGTGCTCTTAAGTGTTGCGCAACCAATCAGGATATTATGACCAGGTCATGAATATCCGATTATAGAGACTAGTTACCAGATATCCGACATGTGCTTCGGACGGGGCAGACACTTATCCAGCCCCAGCCCTAGCACGTGACTATCCGATACTGGGCTGATATACACAATACTACGGTATACTACGCTTGATACAGATCTATATATTCCTGTAAGAATATTTCTGGAGAATTGGGTAGGCATGGCGCTTTGCTAGAAGCCAACCTTGTCTTGTAAATCGGTATAAACGTAGTACGAGGTACTTACGTGTTCGGATAATCCGACGACCGTATTTACTGCCAACATATCCGGAGATCTCATGGGTCGCTTCCTGAAGATTCACCGATGATGTATAACTCGCACTTAATTGATCTAGGATTAATTAGAAGAGAGAGAAAATTAATCTGGGATAATTGCGGAGATATTTTATCTGGGATAAAATATTAATTAAAGAGAGAGAACGATTAATTTGGAATTAATCGATAAAATAATATATTTGATATATTATTAGAAATTGGATTTCGACGCGGAATTAAAATTAGATTTTAATTCGGGCGAACGAATTAATTTAGAATTAATTCGTTAGCGACGTGAATAGTGATTTCGCTAGGCGTAATCATTTAATTACGACGCGACGGAAAATTCGTTAATTTGGAATTAGCGAACCCGAGCCCGAGATTATTTGCGAGCGCATTCGCATTTCGAATTCGAGTGCGGCACGCAAGTCAAATCGTGCGTCAAATCGCTTGTCACATCAAGCGTCAAATCAAATGTCACTTTGAGTGATATGACATGTTGTCACTTGATTTGAGTGATTGATGTAGAAGTTGAAAAAGCAACATTTGCTTTTTACTTTTTGACTTTTGAATTAAAGTAATATATATGTTTTATTTAATTTACTTGGTAAATATAATAAACATATATATTAAAGCTTTATCTTCTCTCTCTCACAAGCAAGACATGCAAGACATACGGTCTTCTTCTTTTCCCTCTCTTTTCTTCTCCCTCTCATTCACGGCTTCACTGCCGATTTCTTCTCCAAAAATTTCTGGTTTGACCGAAATTTTGAGAAGCAAATGAAGAAGAGTAGTGCTAGCACACACATGGGTTATATTATGGTGATAGGGAAACGAATTTGTGAGCTTGGAAAGCTTGAAGCTTTGAGCTTCCATGGAGTCTTTCATGGCCGATTATTGGAGCCTCAAAACAGCCACCAACCGAGTAGTCCACTGCATGAGGAAGCTATTGCCGAGCTTGGAGGGAGGCAAAAAACGCAACTTGTTCTTCATTTCATCAAAACCCGTTCAATGTGAGTTTATTCCGCACCTCCTTTGATGTGTATTCACTCATTTTTATGCATGATTTATGATCTTGGGACTTGATTGAAACTCAACAAGGGTATCGTCAACAACATGGTGTCGATTACGATGAAACTTCTCACACCATTGCCATGATTAAATCCATTCAGATAATGCTTGCTATTGATGCATATTTTGATTACGAGATATGGAAGATGGACGTCAAAACCACTTTCCTTAACAAAAACATGTTGGAGGATGTTTATATGCAACAGCCTGATGGTTTTTTGTC